>MU786621.1:51833-67909 GCA_026770625.1 Nicotiana glauca | reverse complement strand
AAATATATATATATATATATATATATATATATATATGTGCATATATAAGTATGCCCAAGTGTTTTAGTATTTTTTTTCCATTTTTAAAAGATTTTTAAATTAGTTTATTGGCCATTTTAGTAGTATAAAAACCAATAATTATTCCCAAAATTACCATCTTGGTGGATAACTTATTTTATTCTCATATTTATACCAAAATATAGTAGAGGTAAGTTTTATACATTGTTTACAATTTATTTAGTATTTTAAAAGTCAAATTGCATATAATTGCAATTTTAGCCTATTTTGAGAATTAATAATATTTTATAATTATGAAATTGTTTCCAATATTTTTAAATTAATATTTATATATTATTAGCTAATCCAGTTGGCTTTCAAAATCATGTTACTATTTTTATAAAATAAAAGGGAAAAATTGACTATTTAAAAACTAGCCTCATTTCCATTTCAATTGTAGCCAAATTAATCCCCTAATTGACCTAATCTCAGTCTCGAACCGTACCAGCCCAAACCCTAAAACAACCCGACCCCTAACCCGTCAACACAACCCGCCTGGTCAATCTTTCAATCCAGGCCATTGATCATTTTGATCAACGACCACGATCATTTTCTACCTTTTTTGTTCACCTAACCCTACCCTAATCATCTCATTTCTCTCTATCAGCCACCCCTTAATTCCTTTCCTCTCTCAAACTCTCTCAGAGGTTCCACAAAACCCTAGCCTCTCTCATCCTCTCCGACCACAATCTCACCGTAATACATGGCTTCTCATGCCATGGATGGCCTATACTCACCCCCTCCACCTTTAAACTCTTGGTGCTTGAAGTTTCGCAGTCTGACCTCGATGGTTTCCCTTCAGATTGTCTTCGATTCAAGGTTTCATAGCCACTTCGGCTTTACTCCGTGGTATCCAAAGCATCTCGAGCCTGGTTCTGACTCATTCGACTTATATCAGACTTATTCCAAGCCTTTCTTTCTCTAGGGTTCCTCTGAAACCCTAACTATCCGAGGTTTTCTCTATTTGGTTTCCTAGATTGGTTCTGTATTTGGGCTCTACTTGAGTTTGAAAAGGTTTTCCCCAATTTTTCTTTCAAAAATTACTTCTCTTCGATTTAAGGTTTCTGAAAAAAGTTTCAAAATGCCTTCCTGATTCTTCCTTTTCTTTTCTTTATATGTATCTGCCTATACTATGTTCGTTTGTTTTCTTTTCAACCACGCATGCGTTTTTCTTATGCTTTCTTTCTACTATACATGATTCTTATGTGCTTTATGTTCTACTGTGCTTCTACCCCATGCTCACATGTTCATCTTGCTGTTTTTTCCTATATGTTCTTTTGCTATACTTTTCCAGCATTTTGTGTTCTTTTACTGTATGTGTTTCATGCTGAGTTGTTAAGTTCTTTTTTTGCCTTCTTCTGGACTTATTCTATTTCTTTTTCTCTTCTAAACTTGTTTAAGTTCAAAACTTTTCTTAAAACATGTTCCTTCTACTCTCACTATGCTTTAATCAGTTTCTTTACTGTATTTGCTTCGCGTGTGCTATTGTATCTGTTTGTTTTCTCATGAGTCTCTTAAAGAGACCTCTGAGCTTGTTTCGATTGCTTGCCTCCTCGTCTCTGCATCTTACTCGAGTTGGAAACCCTAGGGTTTGGGGTTTTTGATGAGTTTGATTTTGTATGTGGACTGGGGTTCTATTATGGAACCCTGGACTCTCTCAATCTAATTATGAGTCTATGTATTTAATTTGAGCCTCTTTGTTTGTGACTCTGAACTTTTCTATGCTAGGATTTTCTAATTAGCACGGCCGTTCTTTCTTGATCCACACATCTCTACACTTTATATATGATGAATTCTCCCTTCGAAAAAGATTTTGCCAACTTGTGATTGATTCATAATTCCTTTTAATAAGGTTCGATTGATTCTTACTGATTTCCTTTAATTAAACCATTCTTCACCTTTTATGATTGGATTCATTCATACCATAACTCAATTCTGATTTTATTGGCTGTTGAGTGATTGTCATTCCTTATTTGCACAAACTGTGCACCACTTCACTTATGCCTTAAATAAAATTCTATGTATTTACCCTTCTTGTGCTACTTTGGAAAATATTTTTGATCAAACTTTTTCCTTAATTATTTTACCCGCTTGAAATCAGAATCCCTTAATCAAAGGGGAACCTTTTGAAATTGATTTCAAAACTATTTTCTTGCCTATTTTTACTTGCTTTCTGCACTATAAAAGGCACGACCCTTATGCACTTTAGGAGACTTGGAGTTCAATATTTTTTTACATACATCACTTACTGAACACTTTCAATTTCAAAACTCTTACACTCTCAATTCAACACTTCACTCTCTTCTGAGATCTTCTGGTTGTTTGCTGGCAATTTGGCTTTTCTACTGCTTTTCTCTTCTTGGTTCCTTCAAACGGGTATGTTCCAATTTAGTTTTCAGCCTCATCCTTATGTGTTTGCTTTACAATTTCTAAAATCTTGCCTACTTTGTTGTTTACGTTCAGTGTTGAATATGGTGTTCTGTTTGTATCTGTTGTTGTTGTGAATCCCCCATACCCTTATTCCCTTCTATGTGTTTGAGTTTGTAGATCGTGGCATGGCAGTATCCAAATTGTTTCTCATGTCTGGACTTGATCCTTTAAGGGATCCTATCTCTCAAACAATGTGGCTAATAGACTGGTTAGGGTGTGCCAGCACTTCCGATTGCTGGGTATGACCACCAGCCTGTCTTGGCTTTCCCCAGAATCCCCTCTATTGCACTCACACTCTCTCCTAGTGTCTACGTTTTGTCCCGCTCTTATGATCCTTGCTTTGGGACCTTGAGGTCCTTCTAAACTTGGACATTTGAGGACTGACCCTTCCACACTCCGATATAATCAATTATGTAATGATTTTGGGTGTAAGCGCTGCCTGGAGTTCATGAGGCTCTTGGGAAATCTGACACACCCAATATGAGAAAGGCTTTGAGAATTCGATCCTTGGAGTTGGTTTACTTCATGCCTTAGACAAAACACTGAATCAGACTCTCCTTGGTTGGAAATTTTTAGTTTTTTTTATATGTAATGTTACTTCTTTCACTTATTCAATTGTGGGTTGTAATAATCTTGTAATAACTATTGGGATTTTTAGTGAAAAGGAGAGGGTACATCATGCATGAAAGGGTAGATATCATGTTCATAAGAATTTAATACGTTTAGCAATCATGCCCCACTTTCAGTTCTGCATGTTTCATATAGAAATCATGTTTATAGGTTACATATTTCATATAGAAACCATGTTTATAAGTTCTACATTTTCATTTAGAAACCAAGCTTATAAGTTTCTACACTTTTTGTATTATCTAGAAAACATGTTTATAGGTTCTGCATTTCATGTAGAAATCTAGCTTATAGATTCAACATTCTCATATAGAAACCATGTCTATAGCTCCTATATTACATATAGAAACCATGTCTATAGGTTTTCATATTTCTGCATACCACATAGATAACATGGCTATAGGATTTCATGAATTTTGCATATGCATCTATCACTAGGCAAACGTACGTATAGGTTTAAATAACAAACAACATTCTAGACACCATGCCTATAGGACTTCTGTACTTTTATTTTGACTATAAACGTTTTAAATCATTTAGCACCTAGAAAGGATGCCTATAGGAGCTATCAATTAAAATCTGAATCGCCTATTTTGCCTAAGTCTAAGAATCAGTAGATAGCATGTCTTAATATCTACAGAGTGTATGCTTTGTACAATCAGCAAGTCTTCCTCTTTAAAAACTAGTACGCTCCCGCATTGGTATATATCATGCCTATAGGTTTCGCCTAGGAAAGCCATAAGGTAAATTAGTTAATAGGAATTAGACTTTGTTAAATTCAAACCAGCAGGAAGGTCTTATTCAGGTTTCTCATCTAAAACATGTAATAAATCAATCTGCCCCCTGCTTCCTTTAAGTTTAATTAAGACCATAACTAGTACGTGCAAGACATACTAAACTATATGTTTCTCTTTGTTTCTTTAGGAGGTCTGTTTGAACCTTTATATTTGTTGTGTATTTTTCCCCATATCTGTTACATATGTGTTTTGACTGTAGCCTTAGATTTTTACCCTATTAAAACACAAAAGCAAAATTTCCCTTTCGTTTAGGACTAGTAGTCCCAAATACCTCTGGAACTTATAGGATTGGGGCGGGTAGTAGCACGACATAGAAAAACGAGAACATTCTGTGTTTAATACCTTAACTGGGTGGGAAAGGGTAGATATGGTTATGATGACCACGCGATAACACCACGTGTAAAACGGTTACCGGGTGTTGTATGGGGTGATCCATATTATTTATAAACCTAGGACCCCTTCCTTTTTACTTGGTTATTTTAAGAACATTAAAAAACTACTTTCTTCCCAAAATTTATGTTTCTTTAACTTAATTGCTCGCAAAAAATTATGTGCAAACCCCTTCCCCTTGACTTGTTTATTTTCATAATTTCAAAACCATCTTCTTCCTAAACTTCAACCCCTTTAACTTCTTTTATTGCTTGCAACCATTATGTGAAGACTACCCTATATTTGTAATTCTTGCTTGCATTTAAAGTAACAATTATAGCATGGCCTGGAACCATACTAGTGGATCTTGAGGGGTGCATAACACGTTCCACTCGAGATAATTTCAAGCCCTTACCCAATCTCTTGTTGTCTAAATCAAATTTCTTCTAAGTGTACTAATGCACTTAATCATTTGGTGGCGACTCTTAAAAATTGCAAACCCAATTCCCAAAAGTAAATGAGTTTTCCGCCAAATGTCATAAACCCGATTTCGCGAGAAAAAAGGGGGCATCGACAAAGCAAAAGACCCATCAAATACCCACACTGAAGTTGAGCCACAACCCTAGCTTATGGTTGTAGCTACTCATAATGATGGAAGAAAACAAATAAATAGATGAAGAAAAACCCATAAGGTTTAATTGCAAGCTAATAATTGAAGAATCAATGATAAACCCACTATACAGTTACTCAAAATAGTAAAAAACCACCGTTCATGCGCACAGATGAAAATTAGATTACAAAAGATAACCTAAAAATGGGAAAAGAAATTATTTATACTAGGTCAAATTTTCTAGACAAAAATATCCCTACGTGGGTACAGCGGACCGCAAGAAATGGAGAGCGGCCTTGGTGAGGCTTTTTGGCTTGTTTGCACTAATTGTCACCTTTTGTAACAAATCCTGCAAACTAGTACAACATGTTAGACTTTGTCATTTTTAATCAAAACTCAAGTAAGAAGGATTGTAAAATGTACTATAATCTCTAGTTATCAATGGGCTTCGGGAGTTGATTGTGGAGGAGTCCCATAGCTCCCGGTAATCCATTCATCCAGGTGCCGCGAAGATGTATCAAGATCTGAGACAACATTATTGGTGGAGGAGAATGAAGAAGGACATTGTGAGATTTGTAGCTCGGTATCTCAATTGTCAACAGGTGAAATATGAGCATCAGAGACCAGGTGACTTTCTTCAGTAGATGAATATTCCAGAGTTGAAGTGGGAGCGGATCACCATAGACTTTGTAGTTGGGCTCCCATGGAATTTGATAAAGTTCGATGCTATTTGGGTGATTGGGTGATTAGCGCAGGTGGGGTCCCAGACCTTTGAGTGAAAATCACAAGTACGGTGGGTTAGACCGCAGAAGCGGGACCACATAAGCGAAAAAGGACCGCAGTTGCGCAATCCCTGGGTTAGAAGGTATATACTTCATCCGTCGCGATTTTCAGCCTTTCTTCAACTTTTTAAAATCGATTTTGGAGCTTTTGGGTGGATTTTGAAAGATAATCAGAGGGAACTTCATTGTGGTAAGAGTTTTTATCATAAAACGCATCCCTATGGTGTTGTTTCGTTGATTAAGCTTAGAATTTATGGAAATTTGGGGTTCAATATTGAAGAAACTAGGGCTTGAGATTCGACACCTTTGAGTTAGGGTTTGAGAGGTTATTTGTAGTTGGATTTTTGTACTTTTGATATGGATTAACTCATTGGAGGATACGGAGTTTATTGATGTAATTTTTATCGGATTCCGAGACGTGGGCCTGAGTGGTCCTGTTTTGGTTAATTTCGAGATTTATGTTGTAATTTGATTACGTACTGTCGAGTGGGCTTTGTTCCCTTATCATATTTTGATGGATATGTTTTTATGTTCGTTAGACTTGGAGCATCTAGAGGCCGATTCGAGATGTAAATGAATCGTGGGCTATAGTTTGGACCGGATAGGGGTGAGTAATGATTGTAAATATTTTCTTGTGGGTATGAAACCCCGAATTTCACATTATTGTGCTATTTTGATGTGAAACACACACTATATGACGAATGTGGGGTCATTCACCGTTGGAGATCGTGACTTAGTCCATTCAGTATGACTGTTAACTGTGTATTTGATTGAAAACTTGTTGATATTATCATATTTGGGCTGAATGCCATATTTGTGCCTCGTGCCAACTATATTCTACTGTTTTCATTACTCAACCATGTTTACTCTTTTTGTCAGCTTAAAAGATATTTTGAGCTGAGCATCATATTTTACTGTGCCCGAGTGGCTTTTAGAGATTTCTGACTAAGTAGGGCTGATGGCCTATGTTGTGGGGTTATTATTTGATTAGGCTTCACTTCCCAGAGGTATTGTGTTGATTCATGATTATGAGGCCGGGGCCTGAGTTGTACACCACAAGGTGGCTTGATACAAGGCCGCGAGCCTATTTGATTATGCCACGAGATGGCTTGTTATTGCACTTGGGTCGTAAAGCGCCCTCCCGGAGTGTGTACACCCACAGTGAGTACGGGTACCCAGTGTAAGATGTGTTATACCCCGAAGGGCTGATATTGATCCATGATTTTGCCCGAGGGGCTGATACGAGTGATTGTGAGATAGCTCGAGGGACAGATTATGTTGGTACTTTGCCCGAGGGGCTGGTTTTATGTGTTTATCTTTTATCATTGCTTTTCATTCACTTGTTTCAATGTTAAATGATGATTTAAAGAAGCTTATATTGAATTACGATGTTTTTACAAGTTTTCATTGTTTTATAGAATTGTATTTATTTTACATTGCCACTTTGTAGCATGTTATTGTGTTTTACGTGTTTTCTTATTGCTCAGTTGCCTTTACTTTTATTACTCACAGAGTTGGCATACTCACATTACTCCCTTCACCCTGTGTGCAGATTCAGGAGCCTTAGGTCTCACAGACTAGGGCTGATTGATTCCAGCATGCTGTTCGGAGTTAACTAGGTAGCTGGTCGGCGTTCTCATCCCAATGCTTCTCCCACTTATCTTAATTTCCATTGTATTAGTACTGTATTAAATTGCGTATTCTCTGTCATACTCTTAGATAAATGTTTAGATGCTCCTGACTGGTGACACCCAATGTCGGAGTATGTTTATTTCCATATTTGTTCTATTTCACTTTATTTTGGGATTTATCACATATTAATGACTTAAATTAAATTATGATAATTGTTTAAATGCATTGGGAGTTTGTGTTGGTTGTCCTTGTTCAAGATAGGCGCCATCACAACTCTGTCCGAATTTAGGGTCATGAAAGTCTATGAGTCATCGTGTCAGCATTTTTCTATGGACTTTTGGGTAGGCTGGTACACTATCCCATTTGATGTCAAATAATCTTAAAGGCTTATGTAGACAAAAGTTCATTTTGTTCAAAATGTCAGAGGCTTTGATGGCCCATATGTATTCATGTTTTTAAGTACAATGGTGCATTAATATAACATTTGAACACTTACAATTGTTCATTACGAGTTGTGGCCCTGTTGGCCCATGTTAGTTACAAAAATAATAAATGAGTTACAGAGTGCCATCCAAGCCTCCCCAAGTTTGGGGCGTGATAAAGTGGTATTAGAGCAGTTCTGTCCCAGGGAGTCTACAAAGACATTCCTAGTAGAGTCTCACTTATGTGTGTGTTGCGCCATATTTATAATTGAGAGGCTATAGGGCATTTAGAAAATGTTACTCTTCTTTTGTTTGTAGATCGTGCCATAGAGCTGAGTCGTAAGAAGTCAATATGGCAGTATTTTCCAAATTTTGTATGCACCAGAGGTGTAGGTATTACAATAAAGTTTTAATCTGTAATTTCCACCGATGTCGAAGAGAGGTTATGAGATAAACAATGAATACGATGCGGGATTGACATGTAAGTAAGGTAAACATGAAAAAGATACCAGATACTCAAGTAGAGAAGGTTGTGAATATTCAAGATATTTTGAGTTTTAAGTTTAATTTACTGAGGAACCCTAGTGAAATTTTTTAAATCTCTAACAGTTAACATTCAAGGATGAATGCTCTGAAGAGGAAGGATGTTACAGACTATAAGTTTAACAACCTCGATATATATATATATATATATATATATATATATATATATATATATATATATATATATATATATATATATATATATATATATATATATATTGTATTTTGAGTGGAACTTTTTTTTATAAAGAAAAAAAAGGTTTAAAAAATATGATTTTATATACGTATTAATATTACTACTTTCGAGTATGTTTTAAATTATACACATAATATGAGAAAGTTTATGAGATTTTTCTAATTGTAAAGATAGAAATTATTTTCTCATAAGAAAAGAAGGTTATCTTTTTATTATTTTAAGAATTAAGTGTACAAAATTCGTTACTCTTTATATGAGATTAGGAAAATTGTATGTTGAGAAAAAAAAGAAATTATATATATATATATAATAATGTATGTATTAATTTTGTATGGTACCACATGGCCATGATAGTAAGTTACATAATGTGTATTAAAAGTAAATAGTATTTGAAGTAAGTTGAGATAATTCTTAATTATATGGATAATACTAGGAAATTAAAATATTTGGGATAAAGATTGTGTGGCAAGCATATAAGATGAAACGACCCGACCGGTCGTTTTGAGCATTTGCAGTTCGCTCGCTAGTTCTTGGCATGACTAGCCCTGTATGATGTATTATGATATATGTAAATTGTCGATTTTAATTTTTAGGATAATCGGAATAGATTTGGAAGAACAATTCTCAGCTTGAATCTTTAAATTTGATTATTTTGACCAAGTTTTGACTTTTTAGTATTCGATCTCAGATTTGGATTTCTATGATTTGGTTAGCTCTAATAGGTGATCTTAGACTTAGAAGCATGATCAGAATGTGGTTTGGAGATCCGGAGTAGATTTAGGCTTGAATTGGCGAAATTCGAATTTTGGCATTTTTCTAGTTCACAGGTGAGATTTTTATAGAGGGATCAGAATGGAATTCAAGAAGTTGGAGTAGGTCCGTTGTATCATTGGGGACGTGTACAAATTTTCAGGTCATTTAGACGTGGTTTGATAGACTTTTTGATCAAAAGCAGAATTTGGAAGTTTTTGGAATTCTTAGTCTTGAATCCGATGCAAATTTAGTATTTTGATGTTGTTTTGAGCGTTCCAAATGTTGTAACAAGTTTGCATGATGTTATGGGATATATTGGCGTGTTTGATTGAGGTGTTGAGGTCCTCAGGTGAGTTTCGAGTGGCTAAACGGACCATTTCATGTTGGAGGATATTGCATAAAATTGTTGTTGGTGTTGCAGGTTTTTGACCATCACGTTTGCGGTGCATGTCCCAGATTCGCGAAGGTTTTGGATAGGATGTTGTGAAGTTGGAGTTCACATTCACGAAGGTGGTCCCACGATCGCGAAGGGTCGAGATCAATGGCCATCGCGTTCGCGAGGTTCTTGTCACGTTCACGTAGAGGAAAGGCAGTAGATAAGGTCCTGGAAGATTTGTTCTTCGCTTTCGCCGGGGGAGTCGCGTTTGCGATGTGCTGGGAAGCCAAATCTCCACATTCACATACTTGGAGTCACGATCGCGATGATGGGGAAAGTGGTCAAATGAAGTTTGTGCTTCGCGAACGAGATGCATTGACCGCGTTCGTGATGAAGGATATTGAATAGCTAGGCCGAATATTTTAAAAGGCCATATCCACGATTTTGGGTCTATGTTTCACCATTGTTGGGCGATTTTAGAGCTTTTTGAGGAATATTAAAGAGGGAATCAAGGGGAAATACTTGGAGGTATCGTTTATGGACTTAATACTGAATCCTAATGTGATTTCTACCTAATTAATCATGGAATTTATTGAATTTAAGCCTATTAATTCAAAGTTAAGGTTTGGAAATTGGAGACGTAAGTCTAGGTATTTTAGGGGTCATTTGTGGTTGGATTTTGATGTATTTGATATATATGAACTCATGGGAAGACAATGAGTTTATTGATATAATTTTTGTCGAATTCTGTGACATGGGCCTAGAGGTCGGGTTTGGTTAATTTCGGGATTTGTGTTGTAATTTGATTACTTTTAAGTGGGCTTTGTTCCCTTAACATATTTTGATGGTTATGTACTAATTTTTGTTAGATTTGAAGCATCCGGATGCCGATTCGAGAGGCAAAGGCGTTGCGGGCTAGAGTTTGGATCGGATAGAGGTAAGTAATGATTGTAAATGTTGTCCTGATGGTATGAAACCCCATATTTCACATCGTTCTGCTATTGTGAGGTGACGCACACGCTAGATGGTGAGTGTAGGGCCACACACTGTTGGGGGTTGTGACATAGTCCGTCCCGTATGACTGTTTAACTGCGTATTTGATTGAAAATTGTTTGATATCATCATGTTTTGGGCTGAATGACATATTTTGGCCTCATGCCAACTATTTGGACACTTAGGGGATTTTTACTACTATTCCTCACTATTTTGACTTCGTAGTTATACTCGGTCATGCTATTATCTACTGTTTTCACCATTCAACCATCTTTACTCATTTTTTATATTTTAAATGATATTTTGGGCTAAGCATCATGTTTTATTGTTGCACGATTGGCTTGTCATATTCTGACTAAGTAAGGTTGATGGCCTCTGTTGCGAGAATACTATGGGATGGCGCTATACGCCGCAGCAGTATTATTGCGCTTAGGCTATAAGGGGCACCTCCCGGAGTCTGTACTCCCCTAGTGATCCTGGGTACCCAGTGTGATATGTGATATAGCCCGAGGGGCTAATTTTGTTCCGTGTTATTGCACGATGGGCTAATATGAGTGATTGTGAGATAGCCCGAGGGGCTGATTCTGTTGATATTTTGCCCGAGGGGCTGATTTATGTATCTATCTTTTCTCCCTACTTTCCTTCACTGCTTTGAACTATTAAAAGATGTTTTAAAGAGGTTTTTCACTGGACTAAGGTGTTTTTTTACAAGTTTTCACTGTTTTATTGGATTGTATTGGTTTTGGCATACTCACAATACTCCCTGCACCCTGTGTGCAGATTTAAGAATCTCGGGTCATGCTAGCCAGAGATGATTTCTTCCAGCGGGCTGTTCTGAGTCCACTAGGTAGTTGCTCGGCATTCACAACCCACTGCTTTTCCTTTCTCTCTTTAGTTTCCCTGTACTAACCTTGTACTAGATTGTGTAGACTTTTCATACTCTTAGACTGATGTTTTAGATACTCATGACAGGTGACAACCCGATGTCGGTCTATGTTTGTTTCCACAGTTGTTCTATTGCACTCAATTTTGGGATTTATCACTTATTAGTGACTAAATTATGTATTATTATAACTATTAATTGGTTTGGGGGTTTGTGTCAGCTGGGTTTCACGAGGGGAGCCATCATTACTGGGTCCGGTTTGGGGTCTTGACATAAGATTAAGTAAGATGACTCTTATTGTCACGACCCCAGTTTGCCCTCTGTGAACTATTGTGATGGAACCTAGTCCCTATGACTAGGTAAGCCTAATAATGCGGAATATAATCTAAACGTGCGGAAATAAATAGACAAAAGTCAAAATAATTGAATGGAACAATATGTAAATGCTGCTTGGCATATAAACACAACTTCAAATTCTGATACACTATCCCCAAAACCCGGAAACTCATGGATCCACAAGATAAGAAAGTACTACATAGTTCTAATCTCCATAATGTCTAACAAGAACAGAAGTACAGGAGGACCAAATACTAAATACATGAATAGAAAGAGACTCATTGGTCTGCGGACGCGGCAGATATACCTCAAAGTCACTAGAGCAGTCGCCTCGCCTCTGGGGTTAGGACTAAATAGAAGTACCTTGATATGCACATAAAAAACATGCATAGAAAGGGACATGAGTACACCACAATGGTACAAAGTAAGTGCCAAGCCTAACCTCGGTTGGGTAGTGACGAGGAAGGCCATATCCCTACTGAGATGAAAATACATGATATAACCCAATAGTGTGGAATAAAGCGGTATAAATAAGTGTGAACACCAGTAAAATAACTCAGTGTATGGAGAAAAACAACGAGTTCATAGAACAACATGAATACAATGTATACACTGGAGGAAAGACAACTTAGTACCAATAATACCGACCGGAGATCTCCAGTATACCGTCCTGAGTTACATTTTCATTTCATCTTTCAAGTGGATCTCCCACGATACCGTCCCGTAGTCAAACTACCAATGTACAGGGAAACTCCCGGGAATCTAACCCATACTCCTAAATATAAATATTTCCAGTGGATCTCCCGGGATACCGTCTCGTAGTCCAACTATCAATGTATAGGGGATCTCCCGGGAGTCTAACCCGTAGTCCCAAATATAAATACCCAGTACTGCAGGAATCTATCGGGTGCATTCCCATAGTTTTATATAACTGTGTAGGGGGATCTTCCGGGAATCTAACCTGTAGTCCCAATGCAAATACGCAACAAATTCAGAGAAATACACAGAAAAATATCAACTTCACAATAAGGCAAACAAATAGTCTAGCATAACATGCTGCACAGAATCCAAATAAGGCATGTTGATCAAGTAAATCAATTAAATCAATTAGACATGCTTTCCTAGATTAACAACAGTCTTAAATTCCAAGTAGTACAAACAAGAAAGGAAAATACAATTTAAGGTTATTTTAATGAAAATAGAATTTTTAACAATTAGCACAAGTACGCGCTCATCACCTCGCGTACATGGCATTTCAGTTACCACAATATCAATCCTAAGGGGAGAGTTTCCCACACAAGGTTAGACAAGCCACTTACCTCGAACAAGGGCAAGTCAACATGATATCACGCTTTTGCCACGAGTATCCGACTCCAAATGGCCCAAATCTATTCAATAAAATTGCATATTGTAAATAATACTTAAAGTAATTGATTCTACAATTAAATTCTAAGCTAATATGCAAAATTATATAAAATGACCAAAATGCCCCTCGGACCCATGTCTCGGAATCGGAAAAAACATTTATATTTCCAGAAAAATCGCACTCTCACGATCCAACCATACCAAAATTATCCAAATCCCATTACAATGCGACCCTCAAATATGTGATTCTATATGGGAGGGTTTTCTAAACTTTTCCAACAAAATTCACAGATTAAATGCTAAAACTAGTAATAGATTCGAGTAATCTATCCACAATTAAGTCAAGAACACTTACCCTGTTGATCTCTCTGAAAATCTCCCAAAAATCGCGTCTCTCCGAGCTCCAAATCGTCAAAAATGGAAAATGGAAAAAAGGTCCCATTTTTAGAACTTAACATTCTGCCCAGAAATTCTCTTCATCGCGAACGCTGTCAATGCCTAGCGTTCGCGAAGTTCAATTTGACGTTGTCCATTTTTCCTTCTTCGCGAACGCGAATTCTTGATCACGAACGTGAAGCTCAGCTTCCCAGTGCATCGCGAACGCGTAGCTTAGGACCGCACCCCTTCGCCAACGCAGGACTTCCTTTGCAAACAGAAAGGCCAAGCCTTTAACTCTGCCTCATAATTCTTCGCGAACGCGGAAAGCACATCGCGAACGTGAAGGCCAGACGTTCCCACACCCCCAGCTCCTCTTCGCGAACGCGAGACCCCACTCACAAACGAGAAGAAGGAAACTAGAACTGCCTCTGCAACATTTTTCTGCAATTTTCTAAGTTCCAAAAATGACCCGTTGAGTATCCGAAACACACCCGAGGCCCCCGGGACCTTAGCCAAACAAGACAACCACTCCTATAATCATCATTCAAACTTGTTCCCACCTTCGGAACGCTCAAAACAACATCCAACGCACCCATTTACATCGGATTCAAGCCTGAAAATTCCAAAAACTTTAAAAATACGTTTTCGATCAAAAAGTCAATCAACACTCGTCCGATTGATGTAAAATTTTGCAAACACATCCCAAACGACATAATGGAAATACTGCAGCTCTCGAAATTTTATTGCAACCCTCGGATAAAAATCTCATTATCGAACCGGAAACTTTAAAAAGTTAACTTTCGGCATTTCAAGCCTAAATTAGCTACGGACCTCCAAAACATAATCTGATCACGCCCCTAAGCCCCAAATCACCTAACGGAGCTAACGGAACCATCAGACTTCCATTCCGAGACTGTCTTCACACTGTTCCGACTGTGGTCAAATTTTTAAGGCTTAAGCTCTAATTTAGGGACTAAATTTCCCAAAACTCTCCGAAATTTAATACCGAACATCTCGGTAATTCAAAATAGCAGAAATAAATTTGGAAAAAAAAGTTAATGGCGGATCGGGACGTAAATTTCAAAAACGACCGATCGGGTCGTTACACTTATAATCATATTGTTATGTGGCAAAACATTAAGTACGTGAGTCACCTTTTAAAAAAGAAGAGTCATATGCATTGGATAAGAGTTAAAAATCATTTTGTAATCTCTTAGAGATTTTGAGCCCAGAAAAAAATATTACCATACAAATCGGTAGTTCTACTCAAAGCCATTTCATGCCTATTCATATTCCCATTAGCTCTTCATGTGTTTGTACATTAGAATCATCAAAGAGCCAATTTTCCAGTAAAGGTAAGGTTACTTCCGTCTCCAAATCTTTTTTGCTAATTCCCTCTTGGAATAAAAAGCCATTTACATCTTTTAAATTTGGCAAATATTGTTTATTGCTTTCGACTTGGAAAATTCAAGCATTCTCAAGTGTGAAAACAGCAACTTCGATCCGCCGTTACGTGTTTTTGTTCCGCATAGATCCGTGTTAGAGGGATTATCAAGAGAATCAACTCAGTTATGTTAAGGTTAATCATTCCTTCTTTTTGGCATGATCCAAGTAATGATACATAAATGTAATGCTATTCGATAAATGATTCTACTCTTAGGAGTTAAAGATGTCTATATTATTCATTCTGGTAAAGTGATATTGAAGCATGTATATGATAGAGATGGTAATGTTTCCAACTTCATCTTTAGGACCCTCATCTTCCCGTGGGACCTTTGGAATATAGATTGGAATAATGACTCCTCTCTATATATGGATCTAAGAATATGGTTTATTTATTTCATCTCTTTGCTTCTCTTGTACCGTGTAAACTGAAAGATTGATATGAACTATTTACATTTGCACCTTATTAAAGAGTTTAGTTAGTGATTTTTTATGAGCATACTTTCAGGTAAGTCTTGAAAAAAAATGGCTACATAGTTAGGAAGGGACGTTGCTTAAAGGTTATCAAATTCCAATTTTTTTTATAACTCCTAGTAAAATTTCGATGTTTAATAAAGTTGATTACTGAAAGCACATTGTATGACTTGTTCCTTTGGATTATTTCGACAAGGAAACTTCAATTTAATAATAGGCTGATTGCAACAAAAATATACTGTAACTTCCTTAAAGGGATTGCTATTAGAGCAACTAGTTTTAGCGATGTATTTGTTCTTTGTGAAAGTGACTTGTGAATGCTTCCTAAGGAAGATCTAAAAGTTCTTTTTCTTAAATTAGTTTCGTGAATTGAGTGATTCTTATTCCTAATTTTCCTCTTTTCCCTCTTGGGGTTTTTACAACGCTAGAAATATATCTCTTATTGTATTTCCATGGTGGAGATCATCTAAATTGAAAGATTTTATTAACGTATTTCTCATGCATTGCATTTATTTACATGTGCATTTATCCATGACTTATATGGCGTTATATATATATATATATATATATATATATATATATATATATATATATATATATATATATATAT
>MU786621.1:37943-50797 GCA_026770625.1 Nicotiana glauca | reverse complement strand
AAATATATATATATATATATATATATATATATGGTAAAAGGTTACGGCGTTATATACGCATCACCACCTGATCAGCTGTTATACGTTGATGATTTCCCACAGTGGCCAAGATGACATGATGGGATGCCCTCAGAGGCGAGATGATGTTATGGCATTATATACACGTATATATATATGTATATGTGATATGGGAAAGGTTATGGCGTATATACGCATAACCACCTATTCAGCTGGTATATGTTGATGATTTTTCCCACAGTGGTCAAGATGATATGATGGGATGCCCTTAGAGGCTTCATGATGTTATGAACACATGTAACTATGCACGACATGATATTCATATGCATATGCATGACACTACAAGTATTTCATTATTTACAGAGTTAACCAGACTTACAGGTTAAGTCATTTATTCCATGTTTCTTCTAGGTCTTTTATATACTTATTTATGTATCTTACATACTCAGTACATTATTCGTATTGACGTCATTTCCTTGGAGACGATGCATTCATGCCTATAGGTATATACAAACAGTTTGACGAGCCCTTATAGTAGATGAGGTTAGCATTCAGCAAAGCATTGGTAAGACTCCACCTCATTCGGCGTGCAGCCGAGTCTATGAGTCATCGTGTCAGAGTTTTGCTACAGACTTATGGGTAGGCCGGTACCCTATCCCATTTGATATCAAATAATATTAGAGGCTTTCAAGACAGAGGTTCATTTTGTTCAGTATGTCAGAGGCCTTGACGGCCCATATGTATTTAGGTTTTTAAGAACATTGATTCATTAATATAACATGTGCCCACTTATAATTGTACATTACGAGTTGTGATCATGTTGGCCCATGTTAATTAAAAATGGAATAAATGAGTTACAGAGTGGTTCTCTAAGGACACAACAGCATCGGGTGCCATCCGCACCTCCTTATATTCGGGGCGTGACAAAAATATTCGCTCTTGCGAGATCATAGGTCAAGGACTCGCATTTGTGCCATTGCCCGCTCCTGCACTCAAATCTTGCATCTGCACGCACGCGGGTGTGTTACAAAAATCTTCCTCTGTGGTCCTTCTCAAAAATCTCTCACCATGTATATGCTATGACGCTGCTGTTTTTGCAGCTTCGCACCTGCGCACATGCCTCTGCAAATGCGGTTACACATGAACCTCTGCCACCAACATTATCCAAATTTTCCAAAATGCTCTGAACCTTGTCCAAAACTCACCCGAGCCACTCAGACCCCATCCAAATATATTTACAAGTCCCATAATATAACACAAACTTACTATAGGACTCAAAACACATATAACATCATACAAACGGCGAATCATACCTAAATTCAAACTTGATGAACTATGATTTTTTTTCAACTTCCATAACTCGTGCCGAAACATAACAAAGCAACCAGGAATGAACCTAAATGTCACATATAAGTCCCAAATGACATAACACAACTATTAAAATTATCGAAACCACTATCCGAATCTGATATCCTCAAAGTCAACTCTCAGTCAAACGTATGTACTTTCCAAACCTTCATATAGTCTGCACACTTCATTCTAGTGGGTACTACTTATTCTTCAGACCAGTTGCCTAAGATTGACATCTAAAAGATTGTTCGCCTTCACGATGTGCGAGGTTCAATCATTTCAGATAGAGCACGCAGTTTACATTGTAGGTTTAGAGAGATGTGCAACGAGAGTTGGGTACTCAGGTTGAGTTGAGCACAACATTTCACCCTCAAATGGACGGATAGTCTGAGTGCACTATTTAGATATCAGAGGCCATGCTATGCGATTATGTCATTGATTTTGGTGGTTCATGGGACAATTTTCTTCCACTCAAAGAGTTTGCTTACTACAACAACTATCAATTGAGAATTCATATGGCTCTGTATGAGGCTTTAAATGCGAGGCCGTATAGATCCCCGGTGGGTTGGTTTAAGCTGGGTAAGGCTAGGCTATTGGGTACTAACTTGGTTCAAGATTCTTTGGAAAAGGTTAAATTTAATCAGGAGTGGCTTTGCATGACGCAGTCTAGATAGAAGAGTTATGCTGACATGAAGGCCTGTGATGTGTTTTACATGGTTGGGGAGAAGGTTTTGTTGAAGGTTTCACCCATGAAGCGTGTTATGAGGTTTGGAAAGAAGGTAAAGTTGAGACCTTGGTTCATATGGCCTTTAGAGGTAATTTAGAGGATTAGGAAGTGCCTTACAAGCTTTCCTTGCCACCTAGCCAATCGAGCGTGCATCTAGTATTTAATATTACTATGCTCAGGAAGTATGTTGGCGATCCGTGTCATGTTATGGATTTCAGCACTGTTTATTTGGATGGTGATTTGGCTTATGATGTAGAGCTGGTGGCCATTTTGGATCGGCATGTTTAAGATTTGAGGTCAAAGGATACAACTTTAGCGAAGGTACAGTGGAGAGGCCAGCCTGTGGAGGAAGATACTTGGGAGACCGAGCGGGAGATACGGAGCAGATATCCACACCTATTTATGACTCCAATTATGTTTCTAGACCCGTTCGAGTAAAAACATTTGTTTGAGAGGGGGAGGATATAACGACTCAGTTGGTCCTTTCAAAAGTTGTAGCCCCGTTCAAAATTTTTTGCTCCTTTTGTGCTCTACAGCTATTATATAACTTACCGGGTTGGTTGGTATGTGTATGTAGAGATTTCGTAGTGAATCGAGACACTTAGTTTCTTAACTAAAAGCTTATATTGGAAAAGTTGACTGGATATTGATTTATTTGTAAATGACCATAGAAATGAGTTTTGGTAGATCTGTTAGCCCCGTTATGTTATTTGGACTTAGCGTGTTCGGATTGTTATTTGTAGGTCCGTAGTGGAAGTTTGGAAACATTGCCCAGGTGTGGACTTTTTTATATCGGGGTCGGATAGGATTTTCAAAAGTTAGAGTAGGTTCGTGCAGTAGTTTGTCACTTGTGTGCAAAATTTGAGGCCAATCAGATGTGATTTGATAGGTTTGGACGTCGTTTGTAGAATTTAGAAATTTCAAAGTTCATTAGGCTTGAATCCGTGTGAAATTCATGTTTTTGATATGTTTTGAGATTCATGTTTTTGATATGATTTGAGGGTTCAACTAAGTTTGTATGATGTTTTGGGACTTGATGGTTTGTTTGGTTGAGATCCAGTGGGGCCAGGTGAGTTTCAGGAGGTTAACAGATCATTTTTAGACTTTGCATATTGGCTGAAGACTGCTGGTGTAATTTTCAGGTTTCCTTATATGCGATCGTGTGGGTAGGTAAGCGATCGCGTAGGCTTGTTTTGGGCAGAGGTGATTTTTCCCTATGCGTTCGCAAAGTGATGGTACACATTCGCATAGGTTTGGCCAGGCTGAGCATCGTGAACATATGGCCAATGCCGCATTCACGAAGACGAGAGGAGGCAATTGAGTGTCAAGCGTTTGTGCTTCGTGATCGCGTGATGTGCGAGGCGACCACATCGGTTGGAGGAATCTTTGGTATGCATTCCAATGGAGGTCTCCACATTTGCATACGTTGAGTTGAGGGGCAGACTGTTTTGTGCTACGCGATGGCGAGGCAATTTGCGCGATCGAGATTAAGGATCATTGGGAAAAACATTAAATATTTCAGAATGATGGTTTGAGTTCATATCACAAAAATTGAATTGGGAGCTCGGTAGAAGGTGATTTTTGGAGGGATTTTCACATGGGTGTTTGGGGCAAGTAATTTCTATCAAATTATAGTCAAATTCCATGATTATGCCTTTAATTCCATCATCTAATTCGTGATTTGGTTGGAAAATTAGGTAAAGAAGGAAGAGTTCTTCGGCAAGATTTTTGAGTTTTTGAATGTGATTTTGTTATCGTATTTGAGTAAATTTGATATGGGTAGACTCGTGAATGAATGGACTTTTGGATATTGTGACTTTTCTTGAATTTCGAAACGTGGGCCATGGGGCCGGGTTTTAGCTAATTTCAGATTTTGAACTATAATTTCGTAATTTCTTGTAGATTTGGTTCCTTTAGCATGTATTGATTGTATTGTACTGTTTGTGGCTAGATTTGGGACATTTGGAGGTTGACTTGCGATGCAAAGGCATATTTGAGTAGAGTTTGGCTCGATTGAGGTAAGTAACACTTTTAAATCTGGTTCTGAGGGTATCAAAATTCCGGATTCATACTTGTGTGTTTGTTTTGGAGGTGACATACATACTCGGTGACGGGCGTGTGTGTGCACCATTGGAATTGTGACTTGGTACATTGCATGAAACTGTAAAGTTGAATCACTTGTTGCTAGCTATATGCTCTCCTTGTGTTATAGAAAATTGACTGTAAATCATGTTAGAAATTATGTTTACGCTATGTGTTGGTACTGTAGGGATCCACAGAGGTTGTGATACATGTTGAATTACTTACTAATTGATATTTGTACCCAGTCGTAATATTACATGCACATTTTACTTTAGTCTCTATTATTCCTTATTGATACGCTATATCATTTCTGTTTTGGGTTGATTTCCATGATTACTTAGAGCCTGTGAAACTAGAGAATTTGATGACTGAGTGAGGCTAAGGGCCTGATGGTGAGATATTTATACCATATCACATGAGTTGTCCATGCGGATCCTTATATGATATTATAGCATGCGAGTTGTCAATGCAGATTTTAGCGTTTGGGTTGTACCCATCTGGAGTCTGTACACCCCTAGTAAGCGCCTGAACTTATTGAGTGTGAGTGTTGAGGGCTGAGAGCCGAGTGATGAGACATTGAGAAAGACTGAGTGACTATCGCCCTCAGAGGTTGTATTTGCTTTCATTGTTGTTGGACATAGCTGCTATATGTCACTGTTGAAAGATTTAGGAATAATTATATATGATTTACTGTAACATGGCATGTATAAACTAATTTGACTTAAATAACCGGATTTGAAAGCATGTCTACTTTCTTGTTAAGATTATTGAAAATGAACTATAACTATCTAGCTGGTCACTATCTCTTAGTTCCTTATTTGTTTTTGCTACTTACTGAGTCAGTTATACTCATGCTACACCATGCACTTTGTGTGCAGATACAGTTATTTTTGGACACGGTGGGCATTCATATCCTGCACAGTTGATCTTCGGAGAATTATGAGGTACCTGCCTGGCATTCGCAGTACATGTCTCTCCTTCCTTATCTTTTCTTTCATTGTAATTGGAACTAGATTTTGATAGACACTTCATTTCTAGACTGGTGTTATATAGATGCTCTTGAGCTCAATGACACCCTGATTTGGGAGTTATTTTTCCGCACTTGTATTTTGGGTTTTACCCCATTTATATAAAAAACACTAGTTATTTAAAATTTCTTAATTCCTTTTCTATTAAATGTTGGAAGCTTTTTGGAAATGTCTGCTTTCCTAGTACCACGATAGTCGTCTTCACGATAGGTTTGGATTTGGGTCATGACACACTACCTATGATGGTTTCTTTGTTTGGAGCCTTATCTCTCATTTTTTCCCGTTTCTTATTTTCAACTCATTCTTTCTTACACTCAATTTCCCACATTGGGCAGTCTTTGACAATGTGGTCTAGCTTGCTACACTTGTAGCACCCATTATAAGTAGCTTTATCGATATGCTTAGGCTTATTGTTGTTCTCTCTCTTAGATGCATTTTTGGAGTTCTTTATGAACATAGCAAATATTGCTAGGTCGGGATCATCATTGTCAGGTTCATCTTCTTCAGACACATTAATGACCAACACATAATCACTTTTTGGTTCTTCCCTGTGCAGTTCTATCTTTCTCATTTCATGAGTCTTTAAGTTTCCAACCAACTCATCAAGTGATATTGTAACGACCCAATCGGTCATTTTGAGAATTTGCAATTCGTTCGATAATTTACGGGCATGAATAACTCTGCATGATGTATTTTGACTTACGTGAATCGCCGATTTTGGTTTTCAGGTTATTTCGAATTGATTTGGATTAAATATTTTCAACGAAGAAGCTTTAAATTGGAAGAGTTAACAAAGTTTGACTTTTGTTAAGTTGACATTGGAATAATGTTTTGATGGTTCCATTTGGTCCGGATGGTGATTTTGGACTCGGCCATATGCCTGAATTTTCATTTAGATATTTCTAGAAGGTTTCAGCACCAATTGGCAATGGTCAGCTAATTTACAACATCCAAATAGCATCAAACTTCCTCGAAGTCTATGGGAGCCAAACTACAAAGTCCATGGTGATTCGCTTCCACTTCCACTCCGAAATCTCTATCTTCTGAAGCAATCCACCCTGTCTCTGATGCTTAAATTTTATCTGCTGCTAGTTGAGACACCGAGCTACAAACTCAACTATGTTATTCTTTATTCTCCTCCACCAATAGTGCTACCTCAATCCCTAATACATCTTTGCAGCATTAGGATAGATGGAATACTACGAGCTATATGCTACTCAAGAATCAACTCCCATAGCCCATCCGCCTAGGGCATGCAAATCCGACCTTGCATACTCAATAGCCCATCATCTCTGTTATCACCTTGCTGAACCTTTTCCTTGAGGACAAGTAAATGAGGATCATCAGATTGGCGCTCGCTAATGCGATCAAATAAGGAAGACCTAGGGATCACACAGGCTAGAACCCAACTGGGCTCCAAAACATTTAATCTTACGAAATTGTTGGCCAAGGCCTTAACATCATCTGCAAAAGGTATCTTCCAAATAGGATGGAATGAAACACTACGCATACTCACCACCTTCATACTCAAGGCATCGGGCACCATATTGGACTTTCCCGAATGATACATAATAGTAATATCTTAGTTCTTTAGCAATTCCAACCATCTCCGCTACATCAAATTGAGATCATTATTTTTGAAAAAGTGTTGGAGGCTCCAATGATCTGTAAATACCTTACAAGACACACCATAGAGATAGTGCTTCCAAATGATTCAATGTATAAATAATGGCAGCTAACTCTAAATCATGAATAAGGTAGTTCTTCTTATGATTCCTCAACTGGTTGGAAGCATAAGCAATCCCTTTATCCTCTTGTATCAAAACACACCCGATACCGATATGAGAAGTATCACAATACACTAGATAAGAACCAAAAGTTGATGGTAGAACTAGAACTAGAGTTGTGGTCAAGGCAGTCTTGAGCGTCTGAAAGCTCTCCTCACACTCATCCGACCACCTAAAAGGAGCACCTTTTTGGGTAAATTTGGTCAAGGGTGACACAATAGACGAGAAACCATGCACAAAGTGATGATCACAACCAGCCAACCCTAGAAAGTTCCAAATCTCCATAGTTGAGAACGGTCTGAGCCAACTTTCAACCGCCTCTATCTTTTTCAAATCCACCTGAATACCCTCACTGGACACCATGTGCCCCAAGAACACCACGGAGCTGAGCCAAAACTCACACTTGGAGAACTTGACATAAAGCCTGTCCTCCCTCAATCGCCGGAATAGAATCCTCAAATGTTGGGCATGTTCCTCCTGGCTGTGAGAGTATACCAGGATATCATCAATGAACACAACAACAAATTAGTCAAGATAAGGCCGAAACACACTATTCATTAGATTTATGAATGGTGCTGGGGCATTGGCTAGCCCAAAAGACATCACGAAAAGCTCATATTGGCCATAATGTGTCCTAAAAGTTATCTTTAGCATATCCGAGTCTCGAATCTTCAACTGCAGATACCCAGTTCTCAAATTAATCTTGGAGAACACCATCTCTCCTAAAGTTGGTCTAATAGATCATCAATATGTGGAAAAGGATACTTGTTCTTGATTGTGACCTTGTTTAACTGCCTATTATCAATGCACATTCTCGTGATACCATCCTTCTTCTTTACAAACAGAACAAGTTCACCTTAAGGTGGTACACTATGCCTAATAAACCCCTTATCAAGAAGTTCTTAAAGTTTCTCTTCCAAGACCTTCAACTCAGCCAGTGCCATACATATAGAGGAATAGAAATGGGCTGAGTGCCCGACACCAAGTCAATACCAAAATAAATGTCCATGTTTGGCGGCATGTGCGATAAGGTTGTAGGAAACACATGCAGGAAATCTTGCAACACCAGAACACAATCAATAATAGGGGTCTCACCACTAACATCCCTCACAAAGGGCATATAAGATAAGCAACCCCTCTGAACCATCTGCTAGGCTTTCAAGTATGAAATCACTCTACTAGGAAAATAGTCCGGAGGACCTCGCCACTCAATCCATCGCAAACCTGTCATCGCCAATGTCATGGTCTTAGCGTGACAATCCAGTAAATCATGACATGGAGACAACCAGTCAATACCTAAGATCACATAAAAATCAACTATACTAAGTAATAAGAGATCAACTCTAGTCTCCAATGCCCCAACAATCCCTACATACAACCGATATAAATGATCCACAACAATAGTATAGTCCACCGGGATAGATACAAGAACAAATAAAACTAGAGATTCACGAGAAATATCTAGAGAACGAGCAAACTACGATGATACAAACGAATAAGTGGAACCATGGTCAAATAATATAGAGGCATCACTATGGCAAACTGAGGCAATACATGTATTCACTGCATATGAAGCAATGACATCTGGTCTGGTAGGAAAAGCATAGATTCAGACATGATAGCCACCTGATCGGCCTCCCACTCTAGGGCAACCTCTAGTCAACTAAGCCCCACCCCGAGCTGGCTTAGCGTGTAGTGTAGTTGCTGGTGATAGTGATGGTGCCAACGGCCGAGAACTCTACTACGGAGTCCCACTCAACAACCTAGGTCAATCTCTCTTGATATGACCCAGATCCCCACACTCGAAACATGTGCTCCATTGAAGGATCTAGCTCTCCTGATACCCCGAGGAACTACCCATATAAATCTGAGCGGTAAGGCATGGTGAGAACTCTACGATGGTGGTGCGTTTAATGAAGACTGGTCTGAGCGGGAAATATGAGAACCATGGCTAACGGATGCACCAAAATGAGCTAGTTGATTCTTCTGCGCATGCCCGTAAGGACAACCCCTACCATCGTGGAACTGATCCCCAGAAGGAACACCGCTAAAATCACATGATCCGCAAGACCTCTTGGCCTCCCTCTCAACTCGCTCGTGGCTATGAAGCATCTCTATCTGTCGAGCAATGTCAATAACCTCATCGGAAGTGGCACCATATAACCTATCTCTGGTCATAAGCATCCACAGCTAAAATGTGAGGCCATCAATGGACCTCCTTGTTGATACCCAATTTTTCCATCATATTTTGAAATATATATACATATACTTTTCAAAATAGTACATATGCATCATCATTTTATTTATAAGCATACACAATTTGTTTTCATAATTTTTCATAATATTTAAAGGCTTTAAAAAAAATTATTCCTGCATTTTTGTTATATATAAATATCCAATAATTATACTTCAAATTATTTTTATGATGATTTAAATATCTACATTTATTATTCATACCAACATAATGTGTAAAAAAAATTCTGTGCATTTTCATAATTACAATTGCATTTTTAGGCTAAATTGCACAACTTTGCAATAGTAGTATATATTAATGTATAAATTGCAATAGTAGTGCACAAATGATTTTATTTATTTCCTTTATAAATTATTTATTTATCAAAATATTGGGTATTTAAAATCTGGGCCAAACCTTACTTAATTTCGGACCAAAGCTACCTAATACACCATCCCAATACTCCAGCCCAAACCAAATGATCCCTAACCCAATAAGCCAACTTGTAGCGCGTTTAATTAACATGTCCCAACCCCTCTTTAAAATATTGGCCGTTGATCTCAGAGATCAACGACCCACAACTACACTAACCCTTTTAATTATACCCATACCCCTTAACCCTAAACAATTCTCTACAATCCACCGCCCTTAAACTCTCTCAAATGCTTTCTTTGACTCTGCAAACCCAAGCGCCGTAACCTCTAATCCTCTCTAATTCTGACTCAGAAATGAAATCAATTGGCAAGCGAATTTCTTTAATTTCGAACACAACTGGTTCAATTCTTTGACCTTTTGCATCTGTGTTCATTCTTGTTCTTTTATGTTATGAATATCTCTGTATCGTTGTGATTCTTACTCACCCTAAATATCAGGGTTTTATATCTAACCAAATATGGTTCCATTATGTTATTTTAAATGTTATCTCCTCTATATGCATTCTATTATGAATAAATTCATTCTTCTGAGCCAAATTTTCACTTACCCTAAAATTAGAGTTTTAGATTCTTTTAAATCGAACCAAATATAGTACAATTCTTTGATTGTAAATAGTATTGGTGTCTATGTCCATATTATTCTATGCAGAACATGATACTTTTGCCTTATTTCCTGCCGATTTGTGTACTCTGCCTCAAATTAGTTTTTGAAAATTTCTCCCTTTCCCTGCTGATTTTGAGTACTTTCCTTTCTAGTGTTTGACTGATGATTCTCCATGTTTATGTGTTCGACTACTACACTATATAAACCCCTCCCCATCCCCCATGAAATAGCTCTGGAATCTTTAAGAACTACCAAAAAACAAAAGTTTTGTTCTATTTACTCTTTAATAATATTGTTCTGCACTTTAGTTCTCGGCCGACTGAAAGCCAATGCCGGAAATTCTGAGTTCTTGTTCCTTTGGTAATATTCATAACACTCTGGGCTTTCTTTCTTTCTTGTTTCATTTAACTGGTGAGCTATCAAGTCTTAATCATTTCATTCTTATTTGCCTGTCATTAACATGTGTTTTCATTTCTGAAGAATTTGTTCAGTGTGTTACTTCAAACCTAAATGCCATTACGTTTGTAGTTTTAGCCATATTTAGACCTGCTTTGAGTTGATTAATTTATTTAATTCTGCCTATCCTATGTATTACTGATAGCTATCTCTTGAAAGTTTAAATTTGTTCTTAGCCCTATTATTTGAACATGATCTCCTATCTCCTTGTATAGACTAGTTGGCTAGGTATGAATATATTCATCAAGTATGTAACACGTGTGTTTCGAAATTTGCAGTGATGTAACTGATTTTGATCCTGTTTTGACATCCTTATAATTTCCCTAAGTATTTCTCAACATGTTAGGACCTATTGCTAATTAATATGATCCTCTGTTGTGACACTAGCATTCTGCACTTAGCATAATCTGAACTTTTTTTTCTCCTACTATGAGACTATCTTGCAGCTTGTTTGTTGACATATGCATTATGTGAGTGAACTCATATTTTGAAACTTTGTTACATATGTCTTAAATCCGAGAATGCCTATAATATATTTTTTTGTGATCAATTTGGTTATGTCCTTTAGTAGTGTCCCTTAACCTCATTCTATTCCTTTATTGTCTAGTCCATTTGAGTTTTTGTTCTTATCCGGCTGAAAGACAAGGCTACTTCGGTTTTGTCCTTTGACCTACCTATTGTGAGTATTGCTCAGTATTCATTTGAGACCCTTGTGAACTCTAACACACTAGAACTTGGTACATAGTTATTCTCTGAAATTATCTTTGTTGACTTCCCTAGTGGGAGCAGTTCCCTGGGTTCTTGAAACCCTTCGAAACTCTTACACACTACGGCCTTGGTTCTCCATGCTCATCTATCTTTTATACCTACTATTGAATAACTTAATTCCTGGCTGCCTTATGTCCATAAAGATGTAATTTCTAGGCTATTGTGAACCATGGGAATGAAAATGGCCTGGCCGGGTGTATCTTTGGGCCTGCTATAGGCTACCTATAGTTATTCATTTCTATAATTCACTCTATTAATTCTAAGTCTATAATAATTGGCGTAATAATATTATGGGATATTAGAAAAATTGGGGAAGGGATTTTGTCTTACACTTCCATTGAAATTGGTAGAAATCTCGTCTGTAGGTTTTCTAGGTTTGCTCAGAATGTGCCATTATGTTCAAACATGTTATGTTATTTGTGTTAGAAATCCTGCCTATTTGTTCTTAATTTGGTTCAAATGTTGTTCTACTTTCACCTGTCAGAAATCATGCCTCTAGGATATTGAATGATTAATATCTCAATGTGCATATAGGATTCTGTTAACTTACTCAATGCCTAATTTATGATTTAGATATCTTGCCTATAGGATCTAAAACCAGTTTTAGTTATGATTATAGAAATCCTATCTATAGGGTCTAAAATTAGTCTTAATTATTGTACTGCTCGTTTAGTTAAATATTTTCAACACTGTGCTAATTATCACTATTAGAAACCATGCATATAGGACTCGACTAAATAATTCTGAACATACTCATATGATCACCATTACTAGTTACTACGTGAATAACCTAGACATCATGTGAGTAGATTTTAATATGTTATGCTTGTAATCATTGGGCAACTATGTAGGCTTTTAGAAATCGTATTAAAGGGAAAGACTTTACATCTAAAAGTGTTTCATGTATTAAAATCCATAATGACATAGAGATCCTACATATAGGTTGTTGCAGCCTTAACTTATTAAACTCTGGAACTGTCAAATGCTCAATGTGATTGCGTGCATTCATTTTCAAAGTGCGGAGGCTAACTTGAGCCCTTAATTATTTTTATATGAAGTCCAACTTATTTTGTATGTCGATTAGTTTTATAATTTTGAGCAATATAGGTTGAAGTCTAGAACTACCTAAATAGAGGTCCAAATCCTCTTGGACCATAGTCATGGGAAAGGTAGTGCACGCATAGGATACAAATTAGAACCAACTAGTGCGTTTTAGCTAATAACTTAAAGATAGCAATCGGGTAGCAGGAGATGATAGTATGTTCCCATTGAATAATATGAGTAACACCCCATCTTGAGGGAGTTACAAAGTATTATTTATGTTTTACAGGATGATCCTTTAGGCTAAAAATTTTAGGACCTCCCCC
>MU786621.1:0-36980 GCA_026770625.1 Nicotiana glauca | reverse complement strand
CCCCCCCCCCCCCCCCCAATCTTGTCTTTAAATAAATTACTTGTATTTAATAATAAACTTCCAAAATTCCTTGTTTTCCTATACTTGATCACGTAGACTAATTCATATAATTGAGTTTGGCTGAGACCCATAGTTGTGGACATCGAAGAGTGCCTAACATCTTCTCTTCGAGGTAATTTCGAGCCCTTACCCGATCTTTGATGATGTGAACTAGTTAAACAAAGTCATCTGCAAAATAGGTGCCCTAATTCACTTCAAACCCGTTAGGTGGAGACACTTTCTTTAAACACCCTTCCTTAAAAGAGTTGTTACATGTCGAAGCCCGATTTTCATGGAAAAAAGGGGTGCGACAGCATGGCGACTATGCTGGGGGTTTTAGGCTCTGACCATAAGTGAACTTGGTATATGTGAATTAGTCTTCTATGAGAAGTGTGTTTTATTATCTTTTCTTTTACATGAATTTCTCACTCCCGTTTACTTTTTGATTTGCTACATGTACACCCTTTTCCTATTTTTCCCTCTATTTGAACTCACATGCGTTTTCCTTTAAACACTTTTATGAATTGCTACATCATGTCTCTCTCACCCCTACTCCCTCGTTTACTTTATCATGTTTCCCTATATTACATGAAGTAACTTTTTCTTGATTTTTTTCTTTCCTTTTCATCTTAATACTATGTTTATTGCTTGCACATGTTTTGTCATGAAAATACTTGACAATGTGTTACTTTATCTTTGGATAGAGCATGGTCTACATCATATTCTATATGTGCGTAATTAATACCATAGTGGCACTTGATGAGTATCTACGCTTTTACTAAATCACCCTTTAAATTTGAAAAGTCTTATTTAAGGTAAAACTAGTCGATTAGTGTTGGAGTCGACGACTCCATGCCTTTCCCTATAAAGTTGTCCGCTTGAGGGTATCGGTCTAGACTATTCTAGAAACCACAGACTAATAATAATTGTGCATGCATCATGTCCAAACCTAGTATAACGTCAAAAGCCATCTACATAATAACTCGCTAAGGCAAGCCTTTTCCAAAGTCCTCCGGGATTTCCATAACCCCAATGGACACGATCACGATCTATGCATTATTTGGAGAAAACATGCCAATATATTGATCATTAACGTGTAAAAAGCCAAATCTAGAGGGGGGAAAAGGCTAACTATGTTTGTTTTGCAGAAATAACGCACGAAGTCCCCAGGTTCGACATGGTTCGGAATATCCCACCTTTGTTGCTGGATTGGTAGGAAAACCTTCCACGAAATGACAAAAACCATGTGAAAAGAGTCCTTAGGAATTAACCATCTATGTTAGACATTCGGCCTAACAATGCATTAATTGAGGCTACTACTATGTTCTGGGATGAGAAGAGAGTCATTTTTCATTTTGGTGACATAAAATGAATCCCCTATCAGAGGAAATATTAGGTTTTGCTGGGCTCCCAGTCGAATAGTTCTAGTTTGTTGGTACCGGAATACCGCACTCCATGAGGTTTCTTGAAAATGATAGGTTTCTGGAAAAATGATGATTTAGTCTGTTTGAAGAAGTTTTACATACCGTCTTTACCATGATGAGTTTACCATCACTTTTTGGGGTTGGACTCACCGCCAAGTTTTTGTGTTAATTGTCTTTTTTCATGGGATGCTGGTATTTCCAATACAACGAGAAAAGAACCACACTCGCCTAGTCATAGTTACTAAGGCTTTAATGGAGGGGATAGAGGGGCGGACTTACACTATTGTCCTTATGATTCTGGGTGATATGTATCGGGCGCTAGACCATTGCAAGAAAGGGTACAAGCATTTCGTGGGTTGTAATTTATTACTGCAAGTATGGTTGTTGGAACACCTTCGAGGGGAGAATCTCGTCAAGAATTTCCAGGACGACCATGGAATAACGATATAGACTATCACCATCCAAAGAGAATGACTTTTATTCGAAATAGGTTTGCGCAACCGAAAAACAGTGTAAGTTGTCAACATTTCTTCAACAATCTGACTGATGAAAAGTTACATTGTATGTTCTAGTGGTTCCCTTGCAGTGAATTAATTATCAGGTCGATATATACTCCTCATCTAGTTCTAATCGGATTAAGAGGGATTTATCTTTATACTCCTATCAAAGTTATGAGGCAAGCTGGGAAAAAATAAGTTATACCACAAGTTCCCAAAATGGTTCAATACAAAGTAGACTTCTAGAGGAATGCCATTTTATTCAAGTTCAATGCACAACACATGTGGAATCAAAAGATCAGTTTAGAGAAAGATACCATCCCGCCAGATCGGTATCATGCCGGCTATGTGCACTTCTATCTGTCATGGTTGGTAGATGATATAGCAGGAGATGTCAATCCAAGGATTAATTTAAAGAATAAGGTTATAGATGATGCTACTGAAGCACAAGTCAAGTATAGGATATCGTGTGAAAGGGTTTTCGAAGCTGAAGCCAGGCATTTTGAAAAATACAAAGCGGACACGGAAGCAATCAGCAAGTGAAGACAAATTGCAGGGGTTGATGGAATTTGCAGGGAAGATGAGAACTAAGGTTGCAAAAAGTCCCTCTTGGAACTTGAGCATGTCCGAAATCGATGGGGCAAAAAAGGCCAAGCATAGAGAAGGTCCCTCTTGGACCAAATAGATTAGGAACTCGTTTTAGGCTTTGTTTGTACTAAGGCAAATGCCATTAGTGACTTTTTATAATTATTATCATTTTAGTACAGATTTGGTTCATTTTCGTATTAATTAAATGACGAAATTATTGGCATCAATTTTCTCCAAATTTTTATGTCACTTAGGCCTAGATTTGGCACAATGAGGCCCCCAAATTAGGACATGAACTTATAATTCCGCAATCTATGTTTAAATACCACAAATATCCCTTTTAATGTTCCTCACTAACCTGTTTACCTTTTGTTTTTATTCTTTTCTTTATTTTCTTTATTCTCATACCTTAAGGTTGGTTTGTGTATACTAGCATCATCAACATATCATACCAGATCTAGATGCAAGCAATATAGGGAATGGCAATGCAACTCATGAATAAAATGTCAAAACTTCAGATGGCCGAAGCACTCCAGCACATGATGACATGGTTTTACGGTTGGAACTAAATATATTGGAGTTTCAAGGGGAACTGGAGCATATCCGAAATCGAAAACCTTTCCCTTACCTTGAACGTCCTCGACATCAACTAACAAAATCCTCATGCACCTCAACAATATGCCACTCCTCCTCAAAATCCCAGTCTTCCGCAAATAGCGACTCCTCCATAACATCATCATCATTCAACTCAATATCCACAAACCACTACCTACCACACTCGTCAAAACACACCACATCCTACCCCCGATCCTCAAAACTCAACAAATAACCACCACTATGTACAAATTCTTGGAGTCCATCAAAGCAACCCCATATACGTAGAAACATTACCTCACACTCCACAACAAACCTTATGCATACCCGAATCTGCCGAGAAGAACCTGCTCATCAAGAATATGGCAGAGGAACTCAAGAAGCTTACTAGTCAATTCTAGGGTGTTGATGGCGGCAAAGGCATCGAAGGTATGAATTATGAAGATTTGTATATTCAACCGGACGTAGAACTACTATAGGGTTACAAAACTCCTAAGTTCGAGTTGTTCGATGGTACAAGTGATCTGAAGGTGTATTTGAGAACATACTGTGAAAATCTCATAGGGGTTGGTATGAACGAAAGAATCCACATGAAGCTGATCATGAGTCACATTGGATACGCCTTGTCCTGGTATATCAGTCAAAACCCAAAGAAATGGGTTAACTGGGTGAACATGGTGTCAGATTTTATGGATCGGTTCAAGTTCAATATAGAAAATACGCTAGACGTCTTCTACATTCAAAATTTCAAAAAGAAGCCAACATAAACTTTTCGCAAGTATGCTACTCGATGAAGTTCAGAAACCACAAAGGTAAGTCCAGCGATGAAAGAAGAGCATATGGATAAGTTCTTCGTCATAGCTCAAGATCCACAATAGTATGAAATGTAGATGGTTATCAAAAATCATAAGTTCTATGACATCATCAAATTATGAGAAAGAACATAAGAGGTAATTAAAAGCGGAATGATGACAAACTTTGAGGCACTCCAAGGTACAAACAAAGCCTTGTAGTCAGGAGGTATATCTAAGAAGAATGAAGTTGGTGCAATAATGGTAGCCCAGGGTCCGAAATCTTACCTCACATACCAAACACCACCACCCACATATCAGCCTTCCCCTCTGAGATACCAACAACCCGCAGCCACTTACCATACTTGTAACACCCAACTTGTATGATACCACTTACCACCGCTAGTGTTACACCCCATATTTTTGTATGTGAAAGTATGCCAAAAATAAATTGATGAAAGTTCGGAAATGAGATGTTACATTTCGCATTTTCATATGTTAAATTTTTCTATTAAGTTAATCGACGTAAGTTAGGGAGTGAGATTATTTGAGATTATAAGCATTATGCTACTTCAAACAAGAAATGAGTAAATTCGTAAAGGTGAAAGGGTAAGAAAATCGAAGAAAATAAATTTCATCAAAGTTTTGCATTTATGGATAAAATACGGTACGAGCCATAATACCCGGTATTTATGGACTAGTGTCATACAAGATACCCCGTGAGCATGATTGTAGAATATGTTAAGTGTATTAAAAGTGAGTGGTATTTTAAGTAATTTGAGATGATTCTTAATTATGTGGATAATTGGTTAAATATTAGATTAGTGGGGAATTAATCAGTTGATTAAGGATTTGGTGGGTGGTTAAATAAGGTCTTTGGATAATGAAAAACAAATCTAATGTTGCAGCAAACGTTTGTCTAAATTATGACTCATATTATATGATTTAAAGGTGCCACACTTGAAAAAGGCTAGGTGACAGTAAGCTTGGAATGTGGGGCCCGCCAAAAAATTTAAAATGTAACATTCCTAGTCCAAATTTGTTTTCAAATTTCTTAAGAAAGAGTTTCATCTAAGATTTTCTTTGCATAGAAACGTGATTGCTTCGATCTTTTCATACGAGTTGTTCTGTGTTGTCGTAATTGATGTATGTTTGGGGGATTATCAAAATAATCGGTACAGGTATGTTAATTCTATCCTTTTTTTTTCCGCTTGGCATGCTCCATACGATACAAATGAAATGAGCAAATGTACAACTTTCATAGATGACTCTATTCATATAAATACTAGAGATACTTATGTTCTTGATTCTCCATGTGTCATATTATTCTATAATTTATTCATGCGTCAAAAAATACGTAAGTTGGTAAAGTTTATTGCATAATATTAATCATAGGGATACAGTTTTCTGATGTACCGAGAGATTTTATTAACGTATTTCATATGCATTTCATGCATTTATACATGCGCATTGACCCATGACCAGATGACATATATATATATATATATATATGGGAAGGTTATGGCATTATATACGCAGCACCACCACCTGATCAGCCTGTATACGTTGATGATTTTGCTTACAGTGGCCGAGATGATATGATGAGATGCCCTCAGAGGCATTATGATGCTATGAAACATGTACCTATGCACGTCATGACATTCGTACGCATATGAATGACACTATAATTATTTCATGATTTACAGAGTTATCCAGACTTATAGGATGAGACATTTAATCTATATTTCTTACTTGTTTGATATGTATTTATTATGTTCCTTACATACTCGGTACATTATTCGTACTGACGTCCCTTTTTTCCCGGGGACGCAGGTCTTGATAGGCAGGTCGAGAGTCCTCCAAATAGGCTATCAGCTCAGCGGAAGATGTTGGTGCGCTCCATTTGATTTGGAGTTTCTTGTTTGGTCAGTGTGATTTAGACGCGTATTGTTTGGTATCACGGGGCCATGTCCCGACCTTTATGTCATGTATGTACTCTTAGAGTCTTGTATACATATGTCATATATGTGAATGCTTATATGGCCTTGCCAGCCTATGTGTTGAGTATACAAATGATCATGTTGCCCTCATACGCCCGTGTATCACATGTATAAGCTTTTATATTAGGTTGGGTCGTTCTATATTGAGTATTCCTCTATATTTGCTCTGTTTAGCCTATGACGACTTGTTTCGCCCATTTTCCAACAAAAGTCTAATAAGAAAGATATGTTATATTATTACCCGATTGAGTAAGATACCGGGTGTCCGTCGCGGCCCATCACTTTGGGTCATGATAAAAGTGGTATCAGAGCAGTTTTGTCCTAGGGAGTCTAAAATCCGTGGCCAGTAGAATCTTGTTTATAGGTGTGTCGTTCACCACATTTATAAACAAGATGCTACAGGGAATTTAGGAATGTCACTCTTTCTTTTTAATCTAGATCGTGTGGTAGAGCTCAGTTGTTGTCACACCTACCCTGGAGGATAAATGTATAAGGGAGTTTTTCCATTTAAAGTGACATTATTCGAAATAGAATTATTTATTTATTTTTACAGTCGCCACTTGGGATAGGATTGGCTTTTGGTGTCCCAAGTCACCGGTTTAACTTAAATCCCAAATCGAGGAAAATTGTCGACTTCCCAATTGGAGTCTGCGAACCAGAAATTCTGAATAAGGAATTATGTTGACCCGAGGGAAGGTGTTAGGCACCCCCGGATCCCGTGGTTCTAACATGGTCGCTTAAATTATTATAATTGGCTAAAAATCTTATTTGTATACATGCTCCAACCTATAATGTAATTTTAAGATTATTCACCGCTTTTAGTTAATTTTTACTAAAGAGAACGTCGTTTAAAAATGTATTTTTTGATCACGTCACATGAAATACACCCGGATCCTCGACACATTCTTATTCAACATTTTGGGATTTGGATTTGGGTTGCATGAAATGCACACCCGTATTTAAGAAGGTAAAATTATTAAAATGCGCCTAACGCGACTAACGAGTGATTATCTTTGCGGGAGGTCGAAAAATTCGCTAAACGGCACGCCCCGAATTTTAAGTATTTTTAATTAAGTATTTAATGAGGGCCCCGCAATTTATGCATTTTTGTTTGGTGAGGCTCATCTCACTTTATTATTTAAAGGCCGGCCTAAAGAAAACTACGATTTTGCTATTTATGTTTTATCTCTAAAAGGGCCTAATTAATTTACATTTATAAATCCGGGTCTCGAGTTCAAGTCCGAATTCAAACAAAAGTGTGGACCCTCTTAATTTGAATTCGCTACCTAACTCGAAAACGTAAATTTATATTGCAAATTAATTCCCATACTCCTAGTATAATTTTTAAAGGGTTTTGACTTCTAGCAATTTTTGGGCCTTCAAACTTGGCCCTATACAGGTTTAATGCATGCAGCTTTGCCCAGACGTGGACCTGGTGTCACGAAAGTTGGTCCTGTTGTTGCACAATCGGCCCCAATCTAACAAGCCCGAGCCTTACAAGAAACAGGCTGAACGTACACTGGGCCTGTAGCCCAATTAATTTCAAACAGACCGGTGAGGCTGCTTGGGCTTCCAATGAGCCCAAATTTACCATTGATCCTAGCTCTAAGCCTATTCAACAGGCTGTGTAATTGCAAACTATGTTGATTCCCATTTATTTACCTATTATCAACCTAAAACAATTTTACCAAGTTTATCTTTCTCAATCTAAAAAAACAATTGCAAGGATTTGATCAACTCTGAAATCATCAAATAACATAATACCATACGAGTAAATAATATACTTATTCATTTCTGACTTGGCCTACTACACAAATGGACCAGCTGAATTATATCAAAAGATGAGTGACTGAAATATCAATGGATATATACACACTGTTTGTTTTTTACTGAGCATGATGTCCCAAGTTTAAATCAATATCTGGAAACACTCAGTTACTAATTACAAGTGAAGATCTGATATCAGTTCCCTATGCTACTTGCTTGATATTAAAAGCTAAAATAATTACCAAATACAATTATACTAAGACACTGAATAATCAACAGTCCTATACGAATTAGCAGCCTCATAACAGTCCCAATTAATTTCAAACAGTCCTGATTATACAGTGCATGGTCTATTGTTTTATGTAAATACAAACTAGGCAATTACACATTAGTTAACACCTATTGATCTACTAACATATCACAGCCCAGGCAAGCATGGTTTAAGAGCAAATAGTCGAGCATTTTTATTCCACTTTCAAGCTCTCAAATACAGCAAGGAGGTTCAAATGTGTACCTGAATTTAGAGTGAAATAAGAGGGAAAGAAGATCAGCAACAGTTCAGCAGATCATAGCAATGAAATCAGCAATAACACAAACTCACACAAAGCCAATTTTCAGCCCAAATCCAGCCACAATACCCAGGAAGGAGTAACAGGGAATGGACAGCAACAAATCAACCAAAAATCACTTGTTTGAGCCTAAATTTACTTGAAAATGAATTAGGAAACCTTTTGAAAAAATCAGCAACTAGAAGAGAGGAGAATCAAACTATAGAATGCAATGTAGTAGTGTGTTTTTTTGAGTTTTTTACTGTATTTTTGTATGTTTTTTTGGATATTTTTTGGCAGGAATTAAGATCTAAAGAAGATATGAACTATACGAATGCAGATTTTGAACTTCTTTAGATTTTGAAATTCAAATTTTAGATTCAGATCTTCAGAAAGGGATTTTTGGGGGAAAATTAAAAGCTGAAAAGTTTGGGGAATTTTCAGAGTGTGTAAACTTGTTAATGAAGGCACTAAGCATGCCTTTTATAGGCAGGAAGAAGGGAAGGAAGGTTCTAGAGGTTTTCACTCATTTTCCCCCCTTTTTATTTTCAGAAATTACTTATTAGTCCTGAAGTTTTGACTTGTTTCTTAAGTTAGTGCTTTCAAAATGCTGAAACTTACACTAAGACCCCTTCTAGAAGGATCTAGGGTGTTCTAGCTGTGTTTTCTACCTATGGAATACCTATACTACCCTCACTTCTATTCTAAAATTACTAAGCCTTAACAAATTAACCCATTTTATGTGCCCAAACTACCCCTGATTACCCCTGAAATTACTAACCAACCCAAACCTCTTTTGTCCTAGTTAAGTTCCAACTATAGTTAATTAAAGATCATCTAAGCCTAATTGCTTTAAAAATACTGAATTAAAGAACAATTATTGATGAAATTGAAACAAATTAAACTAGACTAATTAAACTAATAGAACTATTGATTCAATCAAGCAAAAATCAAACAGTACCCAAAACAGATTTGAAACACAATTAAACTAAAATCTAAAAAGGAAACGAAGATCAAATTACAAAGCTAATACACATGTGTTTAAACTAAATACTACACTACTTATTAGAATTGCCAAAACACCAACTGAATCAAAGTAAAACTAAAAGAAAATCCAACTAAACTAACAATTTGAACTAATCGGAATTAAACTAATACTTAACAATTAATCAAACAAAAATCAAAATTAAGTTAATATGAACCAATTGCTGAAATTCAAGTCAAATTGGAAGCAAAAACAAACAATTGCATTTGAAGAACATAGATAAACAGACACACATAAAAAAAAAAAAATTGAGAAACTTACTGATTTTCGGCTTTAATGCATTAATTTGAAATTGGCCCCAAAAATGATATTATATGTTTATTCCATGTCAAATAAGCATATAATATCACTTTCAGGGCCATTAGACACTGGTAATTGTGAGTTGCAGTTTCAACCTTGCTTAAACCCTAGATGTGAAATTAGGGCAATCTGATTGGTTTTTTTTTTATGAAATAATCAAGGGTATGGGGTTTATGGTGACCTGGGGGTTATGGGGTGCGTGTTTGGTTGAGTTTGGATGGCGGCGCCATCGTGCACGATGGTGGTGGAGCCTAGGGTTTGGCTTATTTGAGACGTTCCAGTGATGCTCGAAGGGAAAGGGCACCGGATATGGAAAGAGGGAGGAGGGGGGAGTATGTGATGAAATTTTGGGCGCCATTGGAGGTTGGTCGCCGCCGTGAGGAGATTTCCGGCGGCTGCGTTAGGGCAGAGCCATCGGAGGGAAGAGGTACGAGAATGGAGAGAAATGTTTTTTAGGTTTCATTAAAATTCAGACACTTTTATTAATTGTTTTGAACAAATCTGGACCGTTTGATCATGGAAAATGGACGGACATGATTGATTGACGCCAAAACGGTGTCATTTTAATAAAGAGGGGGCTAGACTGGATCGGGCATTTGGGTTGGGCTATCAGACGGTTTTGAGAAGGGTTGGTTTGGGCTAAAACCAGCATTAGTCCAAACACTGCCAGCGCTTGCTTTTCTATTTTACTTGCATTTATTTAGTTTTCTTCTTTTCTTTTCTTTTGTATTTTATTTATTTATATTTATTTTTTTGAATTTTCTGATTTTATTAAATGTAAGATCAAAAACTAAAAAAAAAAATTGAATCTAAAATTATACTAGTTAAATTCCAAAATTAAACTAATTCCTAATTTAAGAGAAAAGTTAAGACAAATCTTAAAAATTAAAAGTAGAAATGCAAAGAACCATTTTTGTTATTTTCTTTAGTTTTTTTTTTTTTTTTTGCAATATTAAAATGCGCACTATTTTGTATTTTCGAAATTATATCAATTAAAATGCACACAAAAAATGCAAACAAAGCACAAAATCGTGCAATTAATTCCTAAAATTCTAATAATAGACGAAAAATTCTATTTCTAAGGAATTTTATAGGAGTAATTTAAGCGTGAAAAAAATCACGTGCTCATAGTTGCCCCTCTTTGCTTGAAGACATGAAAGGTCTTCGGGCAAAGATAAATGAGCACCATGAGGATTTTTGCCTGCTCGGCACTCCATGAGAAGAATTTTGAAAACCGTCTGACCGAACCCTGCTTCAAAGGTTCCCTACATATCCTTGGCTATAAAGGAGTCAGGTCAGTGTAGTTCTGGAAGAATTGGTAACTGGGACTACCAGGAGCTGTGATTTCACTGCTGTTGCTGCTGCTACTGCTTGCTGACCTCCTTATTACACCAAAAGGAAAATCAAAGATAAGCTAGCTATGCCTATCAACTATGAGTTACAAGATTCCTATCTATAATTCTCTTGAAACTTGATCTTGAGTCTTAGATGATTTTGCTGTGGACTTCGATATAAATCTTGATGCTCGCAAGTTGTAGGTGTTTACTTCTTCATGCAGCATTGGGTAAAAAAAGGATCAGCGGAGCTTGTGACTTCAATCAGATTTTGAGCAATCCGCAGCCTTGCTCGCTTGATATTTGAGTTCATTTCTTTTTGTTCTTTTCTTCTTTTCTTGATTCTGGATTGAGACTCATTCCATCGGTCATATCGCACCTTATGTCTTGAGGTCAACCTGCTTAAGATACCAAAACAAACAAACGAACAAAATTTTCTGCCCCAGTTTTTACTAGGAAAATTTCGTGAGTTAGTTGTGACACATATCTAAGAAATCAAATAAGGATTGTGTATCCTTGTGAATGCATCCAGGTTATACTGGAAAATGACTGGGTTATGCCGGAAAAAGAAAAAGGGTCCTCGGGTTATGCCGGGACTAAAAGAAAAAAGCCCCTTGGGTTATGCCAGGGGGATGTACGGGTTATGCCGGGATTTGGAAAGAACGAAGCTCCCTGGGTTATGCCAGGGAGATCCTCGGGTTATGCTGGGATTTGGAAAGAAAAAATCTCTTTGGGTTATGCCAGGGAGATCCTCGGGTTATGCCGGGATTTGGAAAGAAAAAGCCCCTTGGGTTATACCAGGGGGATCCCCGGGTTATGCCGGGATTTGGGAAAGAAAAAGCCCTTTGGGTTATACCAGGGGAATCCTCGGGTTATGCCGGGATGGAAGGAAAAAGGCTCCCTGGGTAATGCCATGGAGATCCTCGATTTTTTGCCGGGATTTGGAAAGAAAATGCCCCTTGGGTTATGCCAGAGGGATCCACGGGTTATGCCGAGATGGGAAGCAAAAAAGCTCCCTGGGTTATGCCAGGGAGATCCTCGGTTTTTTGCCGGGATTTGGAAAGAAAAAGACCCTTGGGTTATGCCAGGGGGATCCACGGGTTATGTCGGGATGGAAAGAAAAAAGCTCCCTAGGTTATGCCAGGGAGATCTTTGGTTTTTTGCCGGGGTTTGGAAAGAAAAAACCCCTTGGGTTATGCCAGGGGGATCCTCGGGTTATGGTTGGATAGAAAGAAAATGCTCCTTGGGTTATGCCAGGGGGATCCTCGGGTTATGCAGGGATGGAAAGAAAAAATCTTCCTGGGTTATGCCAGGGAGATCCTCGGGTTACGCCGGGATGTTTAAGGGATGGGATCCTATGCTACCATGATTTGTTTTTCTTTTGGGATTCTCATTTTCCTTTCTTTTCTTATTTCTTTTTATTTTGTTTTCCTTTTTATATGTTTTTCTTTTTATTTAACAAAACGCATGAAAGAATTTGGGAGGAAAATTCCTTTTTGGTCATTTTCCTGCTGCAAAGATGTTTCATCGCTTCAGCGCTTGCGCATTTCATTTCCTTTTGGGTTGCACCTGCTTCTTGCATGGTTGCTTTGATTGCACCTGTTTTCAACAAAGAACAGTTTGTTAGTTTGAAACGGTGGTTGGTTTTGTGGCCTTGATCATCCCAATTGCTTGATCCCGGCCCCATTTCTGTCGAGAACTTTTGCCGCTTGCCGGCTTTGAGGGTGGATCTCTTTTTAAACCGACGGGTTTCAACTTTTAGGATTTCATGATGACTCGCCCGTGTATGCTCTGGCCCTTATTCTGCCCCTTAGGACCTTTTTTTTTACTTTCTTTCCTTTCCACTGTCTTTGCTTTGGAGCATCAAACACCATGGTCAATCAGGATTGGACTGACGCACCCGCTGAGGCTGGGTATTTTCTTTGACTCTTGCCAGGCGGAGCCCTATTGAACCAGTCCTGCCACCTTTTCTTTGTAGTAATTCAGAATCTGAATTAAACCGAAAGGTATTCAAAGAAAAGGTATGCAAAAGGCAAGCATATGAGTTTAAAGAGAAGTGTCCCTTTCGGGGGAAAAGAAGGACTTATCTGGGGTGCGCATGCTGGCTTCAAATGAACATGACATGCTTCTTGGACTGGATGCCCGACCCACACAAAACTTTCCAGCTTCTTGTAAACCCATTGATCTGCATTTCAAAACTAGGGAACCTTGCCAGGACTCTTTTAGTGGTGAGATGTCTTCTTTTGGGCCGACAGCGCCCTTTGCGGGTTTTTGCCAATCGACCTCTGTCATTTCTCTTCTCACCGTCGCCCGATAGTGCTCTTTGCGAGTTTTCACTAAGCGGACTCTCTCATTTTCATTTTCTCTACTCACCATCGCCTTATGGTGCCCGAAGGTTTTCACCGATAAGACTCTCTCATTTTATTTCTCTCAATTTGAATTGTATCAGATTCCAACAATGACGTTTTCCACTTCCCTGCCCTTGCCAATTGATTGGAAGGACTTGGACAAGGTCTTTGGGCTAAAAAGGATTTTGGGCGGAACTACAACTTTGGAAACATTTCGGCGGATTCATGGCCGAACCATTATATCATCTGCCCCAATTTCAATTTTTGGGCGAAAAAGGGTTTTTTGTTTTTGTGTAACTGAACCTCAGGGAGAGGCTGCCTACGTATCCTTTCGGAATCAAGTCAAACGTAGTTCAGGAAGGTTTTGTTTTTGTTTTTGTTTTTGTTTTTGTTTTGTTTTTCATTTCTTTTCTTTTATTTTTATTTTCTTTTCTTTTTTTCTCTTTTTATTTATTTATTTTTTCTTTTTCTTTTTCTTTTTATTTTTATACTTTCGGATTCCAAAGAGGGTAGACAAAGAAGCAAAACTGGCTCAAAGGGTTTATAAAGGATTGATAGTGTTTGGGATGGCGGGAAGGAAAGCCTTTGTCATCTCAATTAAACAAAGCCATCAAACCAGGGGACATAGACATAGTACCTTTTGACTACATCTGCATTGACTGTTGTTTCAGGGTCATTTCCTTCAATGTCTCCCAGATATAGTGCTCCTCTTGGCAATATCTTCCGGATTATGTATGGACCTTTCCAATTAGGAGCGAACTTCCCTTTTGCTTCCTGGTGATGAGGGAGAATGCGCCTGAGCACGAGTTGTCCCACTTCAAAATTCCTGGGATGCACTTTCTTGTTATAGGCACTGGCCATTCTTTGTTGGTACAACTACTTGTGACAAACTGCGGCCATCCGTTTTTCATCAATTAATGACAGCTGCTCCAGCCAGGTTTTAACCCACTCACTGTCCTCAATTTCCGCTTCAACAATTATGCGAAGTGAAGGGATTTCTACTTTTGCAGGTATGACAGCTTCAGTCCCGTAAACCAACAAGTACGTGGTTGCTCCGATTGATGTCCGCATTGTGGTGCGATACCCGAGTAATGCAAAAGGCAGCTTTTCATGCCATTCCCTGGAGCTTTGAATCATCTTTCTCCAAATTTTCTTGATGTTCTTATTTGCTGCTTCAACGGCACCTTTGGATTTTGGCCGATAAGGAGTAGAGTTTCTATGTGTTATCTTGAATTGTTCACATACCTCTTCCATCAGACGACTGTTCAAGTTTGCAGCATTATCGGTAATGATATTTGTAGGAATGCCAAAGTGGCAAATGAGATTGGAGTGCACGAAGTCTACTACGGCTTTCTTGGTGGCCGACTTGAGAGTGATGGCCTCAACCCATTTTGTAAAGTAATCAATTGCAACCAATATGAATCTATGCCCATTCGAAGCTTTCGGATCGATTGGCCCAATGACATCCATACCCCAGGCGACAAATGGCCAAGGTGCTGACATCGGATGAAGCTTGGTTGGAGGTGCATGAATCAAATCACCATGCACCTGGCATTGATGACATTTCCGAACAAAGCTGAAGCAGTTTTTCTCCATAGTTATCCAATAATACCCCGCACGCAGAATTTTCTTTACCAACATATAACCATTCATATGAGGTCCGCATAATCCCGAGTGTACTTCATGCATAATTCTTCCGGCTTCCTCGGCATCAACACATCTTAGCAAATTGAGGTCCGGGGTCCTTTTGTTTAAGACATCACCGCTTAAGAAGAAACCACTCGCATGCCGTCTAATGGTTCTCTTTTGATCTCCAGTGGCTTGCTCGGGGTATTCTTGTGTCTTCATAAATCTTTTGATATCATGATACCAAGGTTGAATGCTGGGTTCCGCCTCAACCATATTACAATACCCATGTTTTTCTTTGATTTGAATCTCCAGAGGATCAATATGAGCATTGCCCGGGTAAGGCAGCGTTGAAGCTAGAGTGGCGAGTGCATCGACTAATTCATTGTGACACCGAGGAATATACCTGAACTCTATCGACTTGAAGCATTTGGTGATATCTTCCACATGTTGCCGATAGGGAATGAGATTAACGTCTCGAGTCTCCCACTCTCCCTGGGCTTGCCGGATAATCAAATCAGAATCTCCCATGATTAATAAATCTTCAACATCTTGGACAATTGCATGTTTATGCCCATGATGCAGGCTTCATATTCAGCTGTATTGGCTGTGCAGAAGAATCGGAGACTAGCTGTAGCTGGGTAGTGCTGACCATTGGGTGATATCAAGATTGCCCCAATGCCTACACCTCTTGCATTTACTGCTTCATCAAAGAACATGTTCCAAGCACGAGTGTCCTCAGAGATGGCTTTTACTGAATTTACCTTTTCATCTGGGAAGTATGTGCTCAATGGTTGGTATTCCTCTAACCGGGTTTTCACTCAAATGATCTGTCAATGCCTGGGCCTTCATTGCCGTGCGAGTGACGTAGACTATGTCAAATTCAGAGAGCAAGATTTGCCATTTTGCCAGTCTCCCAGTGGGCATCGATTTCTGGAATATGTACTTCAAATAATCCAACCTGGTTGTGAGATAGATAGTGTGGGCTTGAAGATAGTGTCTCAACTTTTGAGCGACCCGCGTCAGAGCACAGCATGTTCTCTCCAACAAAGAATATTTGGCCTCATAACTTGTGAACTTCTTGCTCAGATAGTAAATTTCCTGCTCTTTCTTGCCAGTTATATCATGCTGCCCAAGAACACAATCAAAAGAATTTTCCAACACTGTCAGATATAAGAAGAGAGGTCGCCCAGGCTCCGGTGGGACCAACACTAGAGGATTTGACAGATATTCCTTGATTTTGTCTAAACCCTCTTGACATTCAGATGTCTATTTAATTGCTGCATCTTTCTTCAACAGTTTGAATATGGGCTCACATGTGGTAGTCAGCTGAGCAATGAACCGACTAATATAATTTAACCTGCCCAATAAACTCATCACGTCTTTCTTAGTTTTCTGAGGAGGTAGATCTCGAATAGCTTTTATCTTTGTTGGATCTAACTCGATTCCTATCCTGCTAACTATGAAACCCAGGAGCTTGCCTGATGGGACTCCGCATTTAGCCAGATTCAACTTCAAATCATACTTGCACAACCGTTCAAAGAACTTTCTCAAATCTCGCACGTGGTCACTTTGAGTACGGGACTTAATGATTACATCATCCACATACACCTCTATCTCTTGATGCATCATGTCATGGAAAATGGCAGTCATGGCTCTCATATAGGTTGCACCGGCATTCTTTAGCCCAAATGGCATGACCTAATAGCAATAAGTTCCCCAGGGTGTAGTGAAGGCTGTCTTCTCGGCGTCTTTTTCATCCATCAACACCTGGTGATATCCTGCGTAACAATCCAAGAAGGACTGTACCTCATGTTTGGCGCAGTTATCAACAAGGATGTGGATGTTAGGCAAAGGGAAATTATCTTTGGGACTTGCCCTATTCAAATCTCGACAGTCCACACACACCCGAGCTTTCCCATCTTTCTTTGGTACTGAAACAAAGTTGGCCAGCCATGTGGCATATCGGACCACTCGGATTACCCTCGCCTTTAGCTGTTTTGTGATTTCTTCTTTGATATTATCACTAATATCAGTTTTAAACTTTTTTTTCTTTTGCTGCACTGGAGGACAATCAGGATAGATTGGCAATTTATGCACCACTAGATCCACACTCAGTCCTGGCATGTCGTCATACGACCAAGCAAATACATCTTTAAATTCAAACAGGAGTTGGATTATTGCATCTCGGGTTTTCTCATCTGTGTGAATGTTTATTTTGGTTTCCCTTATTTCTTCGGTAGTACCCAAATTAACCGGTTCAGTGTCATTCAGATTTGGCTTAGGTTTGTTCTCAAGTTGTTCTAATTCCCGATTTATTTCCCTAAAAGCCTCTTCTTCATCATATTCCGGTTCTTGATTCATTATTTCACAGTTAGGCAGCGTGTTTGAGTCTGGGCATGAAATCTGCAAGCATGTCATGTTATTTAAAGCCGCATTATTATAACTGAAAAGAAAAGATGAAAAGGGAAAAATAACAAAAATCAGAAAGAACAAAGAGAAAAATGGACGATGAAATATTGATTTCATTTATTGGAATTTGGAAAGATAACAGGGTTTACATTCAAGAATTTAAAGACAAGAAGCTATAAAAAACATCCGAGTTACACCCTACAATAACTCGAGATGCAGAAAAGGTGACAGGGCTAGTCTACCGGGACTCCTGCCTGATCGGGAATGGCGTAGCCTTCCAGTTTTGGAGTTTAGCATCTGGTCCCATGATGATCACTTCAGTGGTGCTAGTCTTTTCCCCTGGTTGAACCATATTAGTTTCATAAAGCATTTGTCTCATAGCTCCACAGATATCTTCGATTTCCTCTGCCGTGAACACCTCATCATCTTCTTTTTCGCAATACTTAGGCTTGAAAAAGTATCATAGAGATGTAGAAATGGTTGTGGCAGAACCCATCCTTCCTTCTTCCTTTCCTTGGCCCATTTCTCAGCATCTGGGGTAGGGTGGAAACCTATCCCGAAGAGTTTTTCTGTTGTGGGTAGAGTTACCTGCTCGGATATTCCTTGTAAATCTTTTACCAACACTTTTTCCTGGTTTGAAACCGTGTCTAATTATTTCTTTTGCCACCATGATTGAAGCATTAGACAGGAAAAGCTGGGGACACGAATTTCCCTCCTTGTGCTGCTCTGCCAACACAATTTCGAAGGCTTGATAAACAATATGCTCACTTCCTTCCTTCGCCTTCAAGAATGGGATAGATGGGTCATGATAAATGGACTGCTCGTCTTCTTTGTGGACCATGATTTCCTGATCTTCATACTCGAATTTCACCATTTAGTGGAGGGTGGAAGGCACAGCTCCTGCAGCATGGATCCAGGGCCTGCCCAGAAGAATGTATCCATGTCCAACACCTGGAATGTTACCTCGAAATCCACTGGGCCTATGGTTAATATCAAATCAATTTCACCGATGGTATCCCTCTTAACACAATCAAAAGCTCTCACACAAACCTTATTCGGACGAATGTTTCCTGTCCCGATTTCCATCCTTTGCAATGTGGATAGTGGGCAGATGTCAACCCCCGAGCCTCCATCCACCATGACTCCCTTGACGTAGTAACCCTCACATTTGAAAGTCAGGTGCAAGGCTTTGTTGTGTGATGCGCCCTCTGGAGGCAAATCATTTTTACTGAAAGAGAGTTGATTGACGGCGAAGAATCTTTCCGCCATTCTTTCAAGTTGTTCAACTGAAGTTTCAATTGGCACATGTGCCTCATTCAGAGTTTTCATAAGGGTCTTCTGGTGTTCTGAGGATTTCGTCACTAATGATGGCAGGGATATTTGTTCAGGATATTTCCTCAATTGCTCCACTGTTTCATAATCAGGCATCTTCATTTGCTGGAAGAAAGCCTCTGCTTCCTCAGAACTCAATAGTTTCTTAGATGGAAAGCGCTTTCGTGTAGCATTGTTGACCTCTTGCACATTTGAATATTTTTCAACAGAGATATTTCCTGGAAGTTCTCCTGAAATTTCCTTGCCCTTGTATGTAACTACCGTCTGCCGATAGTTCCATGGCACTGCAGAAGGGTCGGTCATTGGCTTCTGTGGTACGCGTCCAATAACCACTGGCTTACTCAGACGAGGCGGTTTAATTGTCCCCCGCACCACATAGGCCCCTTTCGGCACATACATTTTTGTCCCCTTCTCCACTTCAAAATTCCTCGGAGCGCTCACAACCAGAGGTTTTTTCTTGGCGACCTCGCGGAACATAAAGAACCCCATTTCTAGGAGGCACCGGCCCTGCTCTTGTCTCAGTTTTCTTCTCAGGTTCAGATTTGACAATTTTATTCTTCTTCTCCCCTTTTCCTGCCTCGGGGCTGCCTTGGGTTTCCTTTCTGCATCAGCGATAGCAATTATGGCTTTCAGGGCTGTATTAAATTCCATGTATTCACAAATCATCCCAATTATCGGCTCGTTATTATGAGCGGGCAACGAATTATTGGTCACATTCGAGGCTTCTTCATTCTCAACACTATTTTTCCTTCTTCGATCAAATCTCCCATAGCTTTATTCAATGTCCAGCAGTTGTCTGTACTGTGCCCTTCAGCCCCTCAGTGATAGGCATAAAGGATACCCCATTGATAGGATGGTCAGTTCGGGTTCTGCCTATTTTAGGGGATGGGTTGTAGCAGATTCATCTGGACGAGCTTCAGTAACACACTGGAGTAGGGTTCACCAATTGGTGTAAAATTTGGTCGTCTGGGTGGTTCTCGAGGGTGGAAGTTATTTTGTGGTGGTAAAAGATTATATTGGTTTTGGTAAGGGGCTGGTTTCTTTGGAATGGAGGTTGGTTTCGGTTAGCTTGTGGTTGCGATCGGCCGAAAGGTTGAGCATTCATAACCGCATAAGGTGGGGGAGCATAAGTCATATTAGTGTGAGGATAGTAATGTCCAGGGGTTCTTTCAGAGAATACGGGTCTTGGAGCCCGATATCTTCTTCCTCCCGATGCTGCCATAACTGTTTCTTCTTTCTTTTTGACTTTGGCCATTCCTCCAGACCCACCTTGGATAGCTTGGGAGGTTGCTATTATGGCCGACTGGCTCAAAATTCTGCCCGTTTATAGCCCATTTTCTACCATTTCTCCGATTTTAATTGCCTATGCGAAAGGCTTGCCCATGGTTGACATCATATTCTGAAAGTAGTCTGCTTCTTAGGCTTGAAGGAAAACAGTGACCATCTCTACCTCATCCATTGGAGGCTTCACTCTTGACACCTGTTCACGCCACTTAATTTCATACTCGCGGAAACTTTCTGAGGGCTTTTTCTTTAGATTCGCCAAGGAGTTCCTGTCTGGCGTGATGTCTATCTTGTACTGAAATTGTTGAACAAAGTCTCGGGCCAGATCATCCCAAATATGCCGCGAGACATCTTGGTCCATATACCACTCTGAAGTGATGCCAATTAAGCTTTCCCCGAAATATGCCATCAACAATTCTTCTTGGCCACCGGCTCCTCGTAACTGATTGCAATACTTCTTCAGGTGAGCAATGGGGTCACCGTGCCCGTCATACTTCTCAAATTTTGTGGTTTTGAATCCTGACGGCAAGTGTACATGCGGGAACATACATAGGTCTGTATAGGAGACACTCTTTTGCCCACTCAAGCCTTGCATATTTTTTAAGCTCTGCTCGAGGCTTCTCATTCTCTTTGCCATCTCATCCTGCTCTGGGCTTTGGGGGTTTTGTCCTGCCCCGGTGTAAGCTCGTATGGTGTCTTCTAAGAGTAAGTATATTGAAGATAATAAGGAGGGTCAGCCTGGAAGACAAGATTTTGAAATGTGAATACTGAAGGGTCAAAAGCATGCTTGGGCAGCAATGGTTGTGTGGTTGCGTAGTATGGTGGATCCGTGAAGATGTTGGGAGCTGACCCAGACGGGAACACTTGGGGGCGAACCTCAGAAGGTGTTCCTAGAAAGTGAGCAGTTATGGTAGGTTGCCTCAAAGTAGTGTTTGAGTGGATGATGGGGACAGTAGTAGCACCTCCAGATCTAGGAAATAGCTCCGGGAATCCGGGGATGGTGCTTAGGGGTTCCTTTCCATTATTCCAAGCATCCCACATTTCCATGAGTCGCAGGCGCAATAACCGATTTTCTTCAGCTGTAAGGGACTCAGAGGCCGGGACCCCCAAGATGGGGCTGTCTTCGGATTTTGGAATTGCAGGAAGAGTCATATCTGTAGACATTTCTATGCTGCCTCTTGCTCTGGTGAAGTATTGATGTGATGCCAGCGTACCACAACCAACCACCGTTTCTAAAAGTTGGGCTGGAATTGACAGCAACAATGGTTAGTGTGAACAAATAACAGATAGGTAACCGCACATTATAGTGTGATGCACCTATACAGTTAAATGAATATCTATATGATTGCTACGGTTGCATGCGTCATCCCGGCTTTTCTCTTGTTCCTTTTCTCTTTTCTTTCTCTTTTTGTTTTGTTTTCTCTCATTTTCTTTTCCTTCTTCTTTATTTTTATTTTTTGCTTTTTCTTTTCTTTGGCCATGGTTTTCCACTCAATACCTTATTTTCTTCATTTTATTTATTTCCCTCGTATTTCTCTTTTTCTCTTTTAGGATTACGGTCGAATCTTATGTAGATTGCCTACGTATCATGGCGCCGCATGAATCAGACCAGGCGTAGTTCTTGCAAATAAATGCAAAAAGTAAGAAATTTTTTTTTGGGATTTTCAATTTTTCATTAATAACAACTGCGATTACAAAAGCTACTAGACTATTTGTTTTTTTCTTTTATTGAAAAAGGAAATTACAAAAACATACTCAAAAGCAAAAATACAGTCTCAATTAACTAAGAATACATCAAAGCTTCAAATCCTGGGGCCCGCGGGGCATCATTCGGCATCGCCGCGGGCCTGCTTGCAAGACCCCTTTGCAACTGATCTAAATTATTCATCACTGTCAAATGTGCATGCATCACTGTCAAATGTGCATGCATCACTGTCCAACACCCCATAGAAACCTTATTCTGTTCAAATGTGCATGCATCACTGTCAAACCTAGTCGAGTCAGTTATGTTGTCCGCATAATGACTCTTTAAGATAGCCTTGTCCAAAGTACACTGGGTTTCCTTGAAATCCAAACGGACGCCACCATATTCTGTGCATTTATTTGGAGAACTAAATGTTATTTATGCTAATTATTGGTTTAAATAGTCGAGTCCGGTGGGGGGTACGACCTTAACCCTTTTGTTTTGCAGAAAATGGAGAACAAGGTCCCCAACTTCGGTACGATTATCATGCCCATACTCTTGCTGACCTGGTGGAGGAATCTCCCATCAAGTAACCAAATCAATGAATGGAAAGAGAGGGTCACCAAGGCTAGTAAAAATCTAGAGTATCTTTAATACGGTCCGCTGGAATTGGAAGGAAAAGTGAGAAAGAGAGTCACCGACTGCCAGAATGCCGAGGGAAGCGAAGGAGAGAACCTAGTAAAAGCATTTCTACTGGAAAATCTACGCGAACTGGAGGATTTGATCAACGAGAACATTCAACCTGGGGAAGGTCCTTCTGGGACCAAATAGATAGGAATTTACCTTTACATTTATAAATGTAATAAGACGAATGGCCATTAGTGACATTTTGTTTCCTGTTATTTAGTGTTGTTTTGGGATTCATCTTATTTTTATCAATAAAATGAGGCTTTAGCATTATAAGTTCTCCAAATCAACTTGTCGCTAGGCCTACCTCGGGCACAATGAGGCATCCAAATTTGACGCGATTTATATTCTTGCACTATCTGTTTAATATTGCAACGCTTCTTCTCATAACATTCACTAACTTGTTAGCTTTTTTGTTTTTACATTTGTTTTATTCCCCTCCCCAAAAAGTTAGTTCGTGCACTCTGGCATCATTATCCTACTCTACAAGATCCAAGGACCCTCTCCCTCTTCCTCCTCCGAGTCCTATCAGAAACAAGAATAAAGCAAAAGTGGAAGACTTGAGCAACATCAGAAAGGAGAACTTGGGTGAACAGGTAGAGGTTACTTAGGGTATTCAGGTTTCCAAGGAAAGTGCCGCCCAACTTGAGCAGAAGTTGTTGAAATTTCAGGAAGAACTGGACAAGGTTCGGAACTTGGCAAACTTATTATTTTCCCTCACTACCCCGGATGTCAATGCTCCAAATCCTACACATCCACAAAACATCCCATAACCACAAAACCAACCCGCTCCCCATCACCACTGCAACACATACCACACTTCGAACAACACCCCACTACTCATTCCCGAACCACTAAACTCCAGAAATGATCATCCCCACCACTATACTCAACCTATTTCAAGCACACCGGAGTCTGATGACAAAGACTATCTCATAAGGAACCTGGTCGCAGAACTCAAGAAACTGACTAGCTGAGTCTAGCGTGTTGAAGGAAACAAAGGTATCGAGGGACTCAATTATGAGGACCTTTGCATTCATCCAGACATCGAACTTCCCGAGGGCTACAAACCTCCCAAGTTCGAGATGTTTGATGGCACAGGGGATCCCAGAGTCCATTTGAGGACATACTACGATAAGCTGGTCTAAGTCGGAAGAGATGAAAAGATTCGCATGAAGCTCTTTATGAGAAGTTTGAAAGGGGATGCTCTATCTTGGTACATTAGCCAAGATCCCAAGAAATGGACAAGTTGGGTAAGTATGGCATCCGATTTCGTGGATATATTCAGAGGAGAATGCGGCAGATGTATTCTACATCCAAAATTTGAAGAAGAAACCTATAGAGACATTCCCCGAGTATGCTACTCGTTGGAGATCAGAAGCGGCTAAGGTCAGGCCGGCCTTAGAAGAAGAACAGATGAACAGGTTTTTCGTCCGAGCTCAGGACCCACAATATTATGAGTGGTTGAAGTTGATTGAAGGCCAGAAATTCTCTGACATCATCAAGCTAGGGGAAAGGATCGAGGAAGGCATTAAAAGTGGTATGGTCACTAATTTTGAGGCATTACAGGCTACCTATAAGTCTCTACAGTCTGGTGGCACGTCCAAGAAAAAGTATGTGAGTGCCGTGATGGTTGCACAGAGACCAAAATCCCCAATAAAATACCAAACCTACCCGGTATCTCCTCTCACATATCAACCTACCCCTAATTACCAAGCCCCCCCCCCCCCTCTTACCAAGTCCCACCACCTACTTACCAATCATCTCCACCCCTTACATATCAACCTACCTCACCAAGATATTCCCAACCCACACCCATCTACCAAGCCTATAATGCTCAGCCCTCTAACTATCAATCACCTCCCACCCGCCAAAACTTCCCTAGACCGTGCCCTAACTTCGACCGTAGGCCTCCCAATCAATACACTGCCATCGCCGAACCAATCGACCAGCTATATGAAAGACTCAAAGTTGTTAGTTATGTTACCCTTATCCCTACCGTAACTCTAGAAAATCCTTCCCAATAGGTCAACCCGAACAAAACATGTGCATACCATTCCGGCATGAAGGGGCATACCATTGATGAATGCCGCTCTCTGAAGGATAAGATCCAACCTTCAATTGACAAAAAGATTATCATGGCAAAGGAGCCTACTCATAATGTTCGCAACAACCCTCTGCTTGACCACAAGGGTGGAGGCGTTCACATGATCGAGGTAGAAGATGATTGGGACCCCAAAGGGTCAATTGGATTGATTGTCGAAGGTGACGAGCCGAAGAAACCAACAGTCACACTTAATCCGATTGTAGTCCAGATCTAGCCCTCTGGGATGCTAAAGTAAACATGTACGTACCACTCGAGTTTGAAACACCATCTTCTACAAAGATGCGCCAGAACCAATTGAGGTTGAGTTTGGGTCTCCAAAGGCACCTATACCATTTGAAGTTGATATGTTAAACAAGGGTACCCATCCCTGCAGCAATGTTAGCCATAGCACCATTCCATACGAAAGACATTCCTTAGGATTGCACCGCCGAGGTGAGAAGGAAGTGGAAAACTAAATCTAGAGAAGCAATTGTAGCACAGGGTATGACCAGAACCGGCAGGGTTTATACTCCAGAACATCTAGCTGAGTTCAGTAAGCAGGCCTCTGGACGACTGATCGTCACGGAAACTGGGCCTGATGACCTCTGGAGGAAGATACAAGCAAAGGAGTACTCAGTCATTAACAAGTTGAACAAGACGCCAGCCCATATCTCCATCTTGGCCCTGCTACAAAGCTCTGACATACATAAAAATGCCTTATTGAAAGTGCTGAGTAAAGAATATGAGCCCAGCAACATAACAGGAGGAGAAATGGCAAACATGGTAGGGCAAGTATTGGAGATCCACAAAATCACTTTCCACGAAGATGAGTTGCCACCGGACGGGCTAAGTCACAACAAAGCATTGCATATCACTATGCAATGTGAAGACTATTTCATCATTAGGATTCTGATTGACAGAGGGTCCACCCTCAACATTTGTCCATTGGTGACTCTCAGAACATCGGGAAAGAGCCTGCATGAGATCAAGGATGGGGCCATCGACGTCAAAGCTTTTGATGGCTCCTAAAGTTACACTATTGGGGAAATTAGTTTGTTTCTGCAAATGGAACTGACTTGGTTCGACGTTGATTTTCAAGTAATAGACATCCCAGCATCTTACAACTTGCTATTGGAACGACCTTGGATTCACGCAGCTGGAGCTGTAGCATCTACCCTGCACCAGGCGGTGAAGTTCGAGTGGAATCACCAAGAGGTGATTATTCATGGCGACGATAGTATATCCCATATACAGTCGCCAGACCATCCAAGCGATTGGAGGAAGAAGGAAGATAGACGGAGAAACCTACCATCACATTGAGCGAGTCAACGCCGTAGACAAGGATAAGTGGTGGGATAACAAAATCGAAAGTATAAAGAATTGGAGCGGATATGAACCTGGAAAGGGGCTCGGCAAGACCCTCTAGGGAATCACAAAACCTATAAAGTTGAAGAAACATGGCACCACCTTCACGTTGGGGTATGGATATACTTGGGAAGAATTCAAGGGCTGGTCGCCACCATGGCGCGGCCCTTACTATCTGCTGGAGAACCCGATACCCTATTTGGAGCAGACTTTCCAGCTGGCAGACGTCATATATGGGTCAGAAGAAGAGGAAACATTGGCGGCAATGAAGAATCTGTTCTTGGAAGACAATAATATGGACTGCTATGTCATTTTCGAGGAGGAAGGGGAGGAAGGCCCTTCCATACAAGCTGTGAGCCGAGGAGCGCGCCTCAATAATTAGTCCCCAGAACCACCAATGCCCGAAAAGCTTCGGAGTAGCAAGGCTGAACAAAGCACCATAGATTATATTTTACTTTTTCGCTAGTTGATTTTCTTTCCGTATTTTCTTTAAATTTCGAAAAGAGCTCCAATGTTCAAACTAATTATGGAATTTGTCAAAGCATTTCAGTTTCTTATAAATATCGCTCTTATTATTTTCTCTATCATTTACTTTATTTACACAGCATTACTATTACTTATCTTGATGAACTGACGAATGTGACATGCGTCGAGACAAAGCAACAAATGGATATAGACTCATAAGAGGATGATATACCAGAAGACGTCGTTAAAGAGGTTGAGGACTTTAAGAATAGGCCTAACTCTAACTTGGACAAAACTGAGGTCATCAACTTGGGGGATACAAAGAATGTTAAGGAAACGCGGATCAGCGTTCACCTGTCACCATCGGAAAAGGAAGAGTACACGGAATTTCTAAAGTAATATGAGGACATATTCGCATGGTCATATGATGATATGACTGGTCTCAGTACATCTATTGTAGCTCACAAACTGCCAACAGATCCAACATGTCCACCGGTAAAATAGAAGCTCAGGAAGTTCAAGCCTGACATGAGTTTTAAAATCAAGGAAGAAGTCACTAAGCAAGTCAAAGCCAAGGTCCTCAAGGTAGTGGAGTATCCAACATGGTTAGCTAACATTGTGCCAGTGCCGAACAATGACGGGAAGGTTAGAGTATGTGTTGACTACCGGGATCTCAACCGGTCCAGTCCGAAAGACGACTTCCCCTTGCCAAACATACATAATCTGATTGACAATTGTGCCAAGCATGAGCTGCAGTCATTTGTCGACTGTTTTGCTCTGTATCATTAGATGTGGGGGATGTATTGTTGCAAGATGATGCCGTTTGGGTTAAAGAATGTTGGGGCCACCTACATGAGGGCCATGACTACTATTTTTCATGACATGATACACGAAGAAATTGAGGTGTATGTAGACGATGTCATCCTCAAATACAAGAAAGCCACTGACCACATGGAAGATCTGAGGAACCTCTTCAACAGATTGAGAAGGTACAATCTAAAATTGAACCCCGCCAAATATGCATTCAGGGTTCCTGCCGGAAATCTACTTGGGTTCATCGTAAGTCGGCGAGGAATAGAACTAGACCCGTCAAAGGTTAAGGCCATTCAAGAATTGCCACCGCCAAAGAACAAGAAAGAGGTTATGAGTTTCTTGGGAAGACTCAATTACATCAATCGGCTCATAGCTCAGTCAAGTGTCATTTGTGAGCCAATCTTTAAGATGTTAAAGAAGGACGCCGCAACTGAATGGACTAATGATTGTCAGAAAGCCTTCGACAGAATCAAGGAATACCTATCAACGCCGCCAGTTCTGGTTTCGCCCGAACTGGGTAGATCGCTTTTACTCTACCTTTGCAGTATTGAATGGGGCATTCGGTTGTGTTTTGGGACAACATGATGAAACAGGGAGAAAGGAGCAGGCCATCTAATATCTCAACAAGAAGTTCACCCCGTACGAGGCCCGGTATTCTCTGCTAAAACAACCTGTTGTGCTTTGACTTGGGTAGCTCAAAAGTTGAGGCATTATTTCTGTGCCTATACTACTTATCTCATATCGAGAATGGATCCACTGAAGTATATCTTCCGAAAGCCCATGACCATGGGAAAGCTAGCCAAGTGGGAAATAATGATGAGTGAATTTGATATTGTCTACGTGACCCAGAAGGCAATTAAAAGACAAGCACTAGCAGATCATCTTGCCGAAAATCCCGTGGACGGAGAATATGAGCCTCTAAAGATGTATTTTTCTGATGAAGAGGTCTCTTTCATAGGAGAAGATATCACAGAATCCTATGATGGCATAGGAGCAGTTCTAGTATCAGAAACATGCCAGTATTATCCGGTGTCTGCCAAGCTTAGGTTCCCATGCACCAACAACATGGCAGAATACAAAGCATGCATCTTACGGCTCAAGCTAGCCATTGATATGAACATTCAGGAGTTACTAGTAATCAGGGATTCAGATTTGCTCATACATCAAGTCCGAGAAGAATGGTCAACCAAAAACTCCAAAATACTCCCGTATCTCAATCATGTCTAGGAGTTAAGGAAGAGGTTTACAAAGACAGAATTCCGGCATGTCCCTATAGTCCAGAATAAGTTCGCCGACGCATTGGCCACTCTATCATCAATGATTCAGCATCCAGATAATAACTTCATTGATACTATCCCTGTAAAAATCCATGATCAACCAACTTATTGTGCTCATGTCGAGGAAGAAGCTGATGAAAAACCATAGTTTCATGACATGAAGAAATATTTGGCGACAGGAGAAGACCCCGAACTTGCAAACGCTACTCAAAAGCGCACACTGCGGAGGTTATCCAATCACTTCTTTCAAAGCGCAAGAATTATGTATAGAAGGACTCCTTACTTGGGATTACTAAGGTGTGTTGAAGCAAAGGAAGCATCCAGGTTGTTAGAAGAGGTTCATGCAGGAACCTGCGGCCTGCATATGAATTGTTTTGTCCTGGCCAAGAAAATACTCCGAGCTGGATATTTTTGGATGACTATGGATATAAACTACATCCAATATGTCTGAAAATGCCATCGTTATCAGATACATGCGTATATGATAAAGTTGCCTGCTAATGAGCTTAATGCAACAAGCTCGCCATGACCGTTCGCCGCTTGGAGAATGGATGTCATCGGACCTATCGAGCCTGCCGCATCAAACGGCCACAGGTTCATTCTAGTGGCAATTGATTATTTCACCAAATGGGTTGACGCAGCATCATATAAGGCAGTAACCAAGAAAGTTGTGGCATACTTTGTCCGCGACCGTATCATTTGCCGGTTCGGCATCCCAGAGTCAATCATTACTAATAATGGTTCCAATCTCAACAATGACCTGATGAAAGCGATGTGTGAAACCATCAATATTAAGCACAAGAAGTCTACAGCCTACAGACCACAGATAAATGGAGCTGTAGAAACGGCCAATAAGAACATCAAGAAGATACTAAGGAAAATGATAGAGAAACACAATCAGTGGCACGAAAAGCTATCATTTGCTTTATTGGGGTACCGTACCATAGTTCACACATCAACCGGGGCGACTCCCTGTATGTTGGTTTATGGTACCGAGTCAGTCATTCCCGCCGAGGTAGAGATTCCCTCCCTGAGGATTATAAAGCAAGCGGAACTTGAATATGCATAATGGATAAAGAATCGCTACGAGCAATTATCCCTTATAGATGGGAAGAGAATGAATGCAGTTTGCCATGGTCAATTGTATCAGAACAGAATGACCAAAGCCTTCAAGAAAAGATTAAAGTCGAGGAAGTTTACACCAGGGCAGCTGGTGTTGAAGAAAATATTCCCGCATAAAGATGAAGCCAAAGGGAAATGCTCTCCCAACTGGCAGGTTCCGTACAAGGTTCACCGGGTCCTAACAGGAGCAGCACTCATACTTGCAGAAATGGATGGAGAAGTCTGGCCAAAGCCAATCAATTCAAATGCAGTCAAGCGTTATTATGTGTAATCATTATGGTTTCTTTATGATGTAATTTGAACTATGCCTGACCTGATTCTCGTTTAAGATGAGATACGTAGGCAGCCTTATGGGTTCGGTCACAATTCAATAAAATTTTCATTTCCCCTCTCCATTGGAAACTGGGGCAGAATTTTGAGGAGGACCCTCAAAATTCCGAAGTTGATTTTCAGCCGTTCATCGCATGCAGTCGTCAGAAGCATCAGCCCAGTAAACAGGGGCAGAATTTTAAGGAGGACCCTCAAAATTCCGAAGTTGATTTTCAACCATTCATCGCACCCAGCCGTTAGAGGCACCAGCCCAGTAAACTGGGGCGGAATTTTAAGGACGACCCTCAAAATTCCGGATTAAAAGAGATTGCAATATCTTGAGCCGCGTCATAGTAGTCGGTTCATCTAAAAGAAAACTATTTTCAATTATGTATTTATAGCATATTTTTACTAAATTATTGTCACACCTCCTTTTTCTACTACACCCCCGAAAGGGTGTAATAAAAGGAGTTTTTCCAATTAAAGGACAATCGAAACAGGATTTATTTATTAAAAGATTCAGAGTCGCCACTTGGGAGATTTATGGTGTCCCAAGTCAGCGGTTTAAAATCCCGGATCGAGGAAAAGAATGACTTTGTTTAACAGTCTGCGAACCAGAAATCCGAGTAACGAATTCTGTTAACCCGGGAGAAGGTGTTAGGCATTCCCGGGTTCCGTGGTTCTAGCACGGTCGCTCAACTGTCATATTCGGCTTAATTATCTGATTTTAATACATTTTGAACCTATGTGCAAATTTTAGCTTTTAACCGCTTTTATTCAATTTTTAAAGAATGTTGAACGTCCTTCAAAACATGTCTTTGGGTTGCGTTACATGAAATGCACCCGCAATCCTAAACACATTTTATTCAACGTTTTGGGATTTGATTTGGGTTGCATGAAATGCACACCCGAGTTTAAGAATGTGACTTTATTAAAAGCGCGCCTAAAGTGACTAACGCATTGTTATTTTGGAAGAGGTTGCGAAATTTGCTAAACGGCCCGTCCCGGAATCTAAGTATTTAATATATACATTTATTGAGGGCCCCACAGTTTGTACATTTTATTTGGCGAGGCTCATCTCATTCTTTATTTAAGGATATCCTAAAGTGACTATGATTTTTCTATTTTTTTGTCTCTAATAATAAAAGAAAAAGTCCTAATTAATTACTATTTAGAAATTTGGGCCTCGAGTTCAAGTTCGAATTCAAACAAAAGGGGGAACCCTCTTAATTTGAACCCGCTACCTAACTCGAAGCCCAAACTTATATTGTTAGACTATGTATCTTTATTCAACAATTCCCTTAATCCTCGAATTCAACCCAGTAAGGGCGGGATACAATTAAACTCAAATAGGGCCTCAAACAGACGCCTGGAGGCCCAATGTTATCAAATAGATTTATACGATGGGCAAGTAACATTCATTCAAATAAAATGATACTGATACTGATACTTGTTTTTCCATCCCAAACTGTTATGCAAGGTATGCAAGGTATTTCAGACCACGTTGAACCTAATCATCTTACTAAAAATTAAGGAGAGCAGTTTGATACATAATTCGATCAGATTTGATTTTCACTTCTAAAGTTCAGGTTTCCTTATTTCTTTATCTATTGGTGAATTACCAACTACTACTAAATGTGACAATTAAATTGGAAAACATGATCTGGATAAAACTGCTTGATTGTGTGACTTCGTTTAGCACTATACACGAATAGATTGAACACTATTGTCGGATTACTTTGAACAAACGTTAGTCACTCAAAGGCCTCGTGATTTCATAACAGAACTACTGAATACCAGATCGATGTACAAAACCATTTGAACCTATTTTTTAGCTATATGGAACGAATCTGAAAGATAAAATCTATACAGTCCAATACAGTTCCTGTTATGTAGCCCAGTTTTAAGTCCAATTATACAAATCAAAAATAAAACCAAGCAGCACAATTTATCTAACATTTGCTCTACTAATGGTAGCTTGAACACACGTGTTTCAGGAGGAGCATTTTGTTTCAGTATTTCAAACCAAAAGAGCTACATCAACTCAACCCAGAATGTGTACCTGGTATTGGAATTACAAGAAGAAAGAAGGACTGATCAGCAGCAGCAGTACAACACAACAATAACAACAGCAATGTAACAGTGCACCAATAGCATCCCAGACTTAAAATCAGCAGCAAAACACCAGCAGCAATGGCGCAGTAAAAAATAGCCAAGACAGTACCAGGCTGACCAAAGTATAAACCCAGCAAATCCACCAAATCACAGTAACAGCCAGTCAGACTCAAACCAACAACAACACCAGTTCCAAACCAGCAATACACTCAAACAGATTGATCCTAAGATCTTGAAATGTCTGCCTCTAAACTCTCAAAACTTTCACAGACTGATTAAAGAGCTCAGTTCTAAAAAAACCTTTCAAGAAATGATTCCTAAACCCCTTCAATGTTGTTTTCACTGATTAAAGAAGAACCAAATGCATAACCTAAGAGGACTGATTCCTTTTTTTTTTCTAAAATTCCTGATATTCTTTTTGTGTGACCTTTGAGTCTGATTTCAAAATCCAACCCTTAACTCTATCCAGACACCTTCTATTTATACCTACACAGACCCCTTGCTACTCTTGAAAACTTCAAAACTATCAGGCCAACATTCTGCCCATCCCCTTTATAACCCCATTACTACATGGTTTGTTTTCTTTTAATTCACTTGTTCCCCACTACCATATGTCCCCTCTTATTTTTAATGGTGTTATGGGCCCATTATAGTATTCAATTACTTCTCATAAACCATCGCATGCTATTATGTTTGCCAAACCACAATTAATTAAACAATACATTAGATTAATGGTATGCTTAGTACCTTACTGTCAGACCATTAAACTAACCATTTTCCAACTTTTCAATTCACAAATTATCCCCCTGGAAAACTAAAACTACTATCCTACCTCAAACACTTGTGACTACTACCCTAATCCCCTGGTACTGCACCCTATCAGCTATAACCAATTCTCCTAACAACTGAATGACTAAAGTTGAATTCTAATTGGAACAAATGAACTGAATTTAAATCAAAATCATATTAACACCACACAGAACTCACAAAATCATTGAAGCTGAAGCTGAAACTGAATCAAAATCACATTGATACAGGGATTAAGCTAACACAATTCTAAGTCAAACCTATACAAAATGCAGGATCACTGTCAGTATATTGATAATGAGCCCTGAAGCTAAGTGTCTACGGATCAGTACATACAACACTCGACATCAAACCATTTGACGAAACTATTTATAACATATGTTATTAATTGACAGAAGAAAATTGGACCAAGTAAATGGTCTGATGGAGAAGGGAGAAATAAATGATAAAAATGACAAATTCCTATGACACTTAATCAGAGAACAATTAAAGAGAAATAAAAATAACAAAAAGATAAGAAATACCTCAAAATTACAGGCTAAACTCCAATCCGTTCCAATTGAAACTTCGACTTGAGATTGAAGCCGACATGGAACTTAATCGAGTGTTCTCGACTGAGAACACACGACTAAGGTCGATGACGACTTCAATTTTCCTACTTTGGCTTGATTCCTGGGATTGGGCTCTTTTTAGGGGTCGTTCAGTTGATTTAAGGTTCGTCAAGTTTCGGCTTGATTCGAGTAAGAGTGGTCTTGTATTAGGAACGAGGGAGGTCAGGGAGTCAACTGATGTTGATTTGGGGTCAAGTTGAGGCGGCTAGGGTTTTGGGCCAATCTTCGATTGAAGATTCGAGAAGGATTGGGATGATTCGAGGGAAAATATTGATGTATTAGGGGCTAGGAGGTCAATGAAGTTAAGGGGTGTTATTTTGGGCAAGGTTGGAGGTCGCGCCGCCACCAGGGGTCTTGTGGCGGCGCTAGGGTTCTTGGTTTGAAATTGATATTCGAGGAAGGGGGTTGGGATTCGAGGGACGATGGTAAGGGATTTGGAATGGGAAGAATGTGGGGGTTCAGTGGTGTAAAGATGGAGGTGTTTGGCCCACCAAAACTGTCGTGAGGCGATTTTCGGTGGGCGGAGTACGGTGGTCGAAGGCGGATGGTTATTAGGGTTCTGTGAGTGTTAGAGACGAAGGAAAGGGGGTTGGCTTGGGGGGGCTGGTAATGGTTTTAGGAATATATAGTAGGCAGGGGAATTGATCCTGGTCGTTCGATCAAACAAGATCAACGGCCTGGATCAATGGCTTAAATGAAACGGTGTCGTTTGAGCTTAGATAGAGGACTGGGTTGACCCGGGGATAAATGGATCGGGTACTGGGGAAGCCTTGTGACCGTCAGATCAAAGGGAATGAACGGTTCAGATCAACACACCTGAAACAGTGTCGTTTTAATGATGCTGGGGACAGACTGGACTGTTTGATCTAATGAAATTAACGGTCCAGATTGAGCGTGACTAAAATGACGTTGTTTAGACGTCTATGAAGCCTGATAAATTGGATCGGGTTAAGAAGGTGTTTTTGGACCTTGTTTTAATTCAAAAAAAGAGCCCGGTCCGATTTGTTTCTATATTTTTGATTTGTTTCTTTTTCTTTTTCTTTTTGTTTTTCTTTTTATTTCCTTATTTTAAAACAAAAAATCCTAGATTAAATTATAAAACTAAAATTAACTTAAATACTAATTAACTCTTAATAATAGTTATCATAAAAAATTAAACACCAAATAAAATCACACAATTTGGACATTAAATGTTAAAAATGCAAAGTACATTAATTTTTTTTGTGATTTTTTTATTTTTGTAAAACAAACTTAATTACTCCTAATAAATCCTAAATGCAAATGTGACATATTTTTGTGTTTTCATTAATTAAAACAAATAAACATGTACGGACCAATGTAAACAATACAAGAGAAATAACACAGAATTCACGACAATTGCAAACAAACAAAACTATTTTATTTTGCATTTTTTGGGAGTAATTCTCGTATAGGGCAAAAATCATGTGCTCACAGCTGCCCCTCTTTTCTCGAAAACACGAAGAGTTTTCGTGCAAAGATAAAGTGAGCGGATACGAGCGATTTTTTCCCGTTTGAGTACTCCGTGTGAAGCATTTTTTGAAAGATTTGACCGAACCTTTGCTTCAAAAGGTCTCCTACATATCCCTGGCTAAAAAGGAATCAGGTCAATGTAGTTCGGGATGTTTTGGTAGCTGGGACTACCGTGGAACTGTGATTTTGCTGTTACTGATGTTGCTGTTGTTGCTATTGCTTACCGACCTCCTTATTACACCATGCTAGAAAGAAAATAAGAAGCTAGACTAAACTAGTCTATGAATTACAAAATCTTATCTAGATCTTCAACTTGCTCTTGTGTCTCTTCCGATGTTTCTTCTCTTCTGACTTGACTCGTCGGCTTCTCTTGATTGCCGAACTCGAACTACTTATTTCCTTCTTGTGAGCTTCGAATTATTTTCCATTCGAAGCTTCAATTGCCTTCTTTCGACCACTATTGCCTTCCTTCTGATTTCTGAATTTGGATTTATGCTGGGAATTTCTATTGTAACCCTCCGATTTATTGACTTCAAACTTCAATGTTTTCCTCTGTTATACGGGCGGGCTCCCGACTTCAACTTGAAATGTATTCCTTTATTATACGGGCGGGCTCCCGACTTCAAGCTTCAACTTGAAGTGTATTCCTCTGTTATACGGGTGGGCTCCCAATTTCAACTTCAACTTGAAATTTATTCCTCTTTTATATGGGCGGGCTCCCGACTTCGACTTCAACATGAAATGTATTCCTCTGTTATACAGGCGGGCTCCCGACTTCGACTTCAACTTGAAATGTATTCTGCTGTTATATGGGTGGGATCCTAACTTCATCTACAACTTAAAAATAACACCTCCATTCTCCAGGCGGGCTCCTGACTTCATCCACAAATTAAACTGCATTCTATTGTCGTTGTTCCTTCTTGCCTCCTTCAAAACTACTTCCCTCAAAACTGGTGTTTCATTCCTCTGAAAACTGTTGGGGATAGCACTGGTGTTTCACAAAGATATGTTATCTTCCTCCTTCAAAGACTACTTCGCTTAAAGGTGGTGTTTTCCTTCCTCTGGAACTACTTCTTTTAAAACTTGTGTTATCTTCCTCCCCGAAGAATTGCTTTCTTTAAAACTTGTGTTATCTTCTTCCAAAAACTACTGGGGATAACACTGCTGGGGAATTATCTTTCTTCTTTCCTCAAGTGGGTACCCGACTTCAGGAAAATTTTCAAAATGGAAGAAAAATTTCCTGCCCCAGTTTGATAATCTTCCTTGTGGCATGCCTTTCTGCCATCAATGACATTTTTTGTCCCTGCTTCAAATCAAAGAAAATTTGTTAGTTCAAAACGATGGGGATGTTCCTGCTGGGAATGGTTTTCCCTTTTCCTCTTTCCGTGCTCTGCATTGTCCGATCATCATGGCTGATAACTTCCGACCTTCTTGATGATTCTGTATTCACCAACTTCTCAACCGTTATTTTCCACTTTTATTCCATACTTCCCTGAAATCTTAGGCCAATCCATCATTTGGTCTTACAGGGACATCTTTCTCATCCCATTGCATTGTCTTCGGCCTGTCCTATCTACATTCTACTTTGCACCATACTGGGAACTGGTAGCAAGCTCCGAAAATCCTTCTTAAAAACAAACTACTATTAACCAAAAGAAACGAAAAATGACGACTTCAAAAGATAGAACATGAAAGATCTTTTGAACAAATATTTGAAGAAAATAAAAAGGGAAAAGAACTTATCTGAATGGTATAACCGATCCCAATGGTCATGTCGTGCATTTTGGATTAATCAACCTAGTCTATTTACATCAATCAATCTTTCTGATGTCCCTGCTTTGCATTTCAAAGGTCTTTAACCCAACTTTTGCTGAATCAACATCTTTGGTTCTGTTTGATGTCATGACGGATCCTTTCCGTCAAACTTATCTCGTTTTCCACCCTTTAATTCCTTGTCGCCTTATAGTGTTCTTCGAGGGGTTTTCACTAATAAGACTCTCTCATTTCTCTCAACTTCCGTCGCCTTATGGTGCCTGTCACACCTCCTTTTTCCGAAAACTTTACTACATCCCGCGAAGGGATATAATAATCAAGGAGTTTTTCCACTTAAAGGACAATCGAAACGGGATTCGTTTATTAAGAGGTTCAGAGTCACCACTTGGGAGATTTATGGTGTCCCAAGTCACCGATTTGAATCCCGAATCGAGGAAAGGGTTTGA
>MU786619.1:0-78273 GCA_026770625.1 Nicotiana glauca | reverse complement strand
AAGAGCCAACTGTTTTTGCTTTAGCTTACCTGCATTTCAGCTTCGTGTTCATTTGGAATGTTAAAATTATGTATAATAATTGGACTGTAATTGGACTGCCTAGATCTCTTTAGTTTATATTAATAGGACCGTCTATCACAGTCGCGTGGTGTAGCTTGTAGCCTACTTCGACTTCAATTGGAATCCAATGCTTAATTTTTGAAGTTACGACTGGCTGTATTGGTTGTTGTGATTGGATTGTTTAGATTACCTTAGTTTGTATTAACAACACTGCCTAATACAGTTGTTTAGTATAGACTCTTTAGTGTAATTCAATTAGACTTTTATACCGTGATAATATATGCTTTAACAACAATTCTGTAATTAAGCTTTAATAGCATTGTTCTTTAGTACACAGATCCAATTGAATCATGAGTAGTTAGATATTTGTCTAGCATAGTTAGTTTGAATCCTTCAGCTGCTGTAGACGGACATTGTTGAAGTCAGACAATCTCAAATTCGGAAAGTAGTCGTTTGCTCCATATTTCACGAGTTTAAAAATGGATGTCCAAGCACGAACACAATGTAATCGTATGGGTTCAGTTATTTTAATGTTAGGATAAATAAGGTGTGGGGCCTTTAGTGATAATATTCACCGCCTGGGCCTGATTCTCTTCTGCACAAGGCCCACGTCTGGACACTATACATTTGCGGGCAAGATTAAATTAGTTGAAGGCCAGTTCTACGGCCCAAACACTGAACGCTTCTTTGAGGCTATGTTATTTAAATTCAGCCCTTATTTGGATATCGTAGTAATGATACATTGACGCGATCAATTAATTAGGCGTTTGTTAGAGAGAAATTAAGTAGAAAATCATAGCTTGCTTTAACTTGGCCTTTAAATAATAAAACGAGGTGTGCCCCGCCAAACAAAAATACATAAATTGTGGGGCCCTCTTTAAATGTCTATATTAAAATACTTAGAACTCGGGATGGGCCGTTTAGCGAATTTCACGGCCTTCCCCAAAATAATGACGTGTTAGTCACTTTAGGCGCGTTTTTAGTAATCTTACTTTCTTAAATACGGGTTCACCTTTATGTGACCCAAATCTAAATCTCAACAGAGTCGAGATGTGTTGACAACCACGGGTGCCCTGGTGCGACGTGGTTCGAGACACATTTTCACGACGTTGCAATTCTTATTAAATAAAAATAAAAGAAGATTACTAATAAAAGGCACATAAGTTAGAACATGTTTTGAAATCAGATAAAATCAAATACAACAGTTGAGCGACCGTGCTAGAACCACGGAATCCGGGAATGCCTAACACCTTCTCCCGGGTTAACAGAATTCCTTACTCGGATTTCTGGATCACGGACTGTTAAACAGAACCAATAATTTCCTCGATTCGAGATTCAAGCGGTGACTTGGGACACCATTAATCTCCCAAGTGGCGACTCTAAATCTTAATAACAAATCCCGTTTTGATTGTCCTTTAATTGGAAAAACTCCTTTACACCCTTGTGGGTGTAGTGAAAAAGGAGGTGTGACATCTCTGGCGACTCTGTTGGGGAGTAGAACCCAGAACATTTTGTTCAGGGTTCAGAATTCGAGCTTAGATAAATTGTTGTATTTGGTTATATCTGATTTTCCTACATGTTTCATGCTTAATGTACTAAATGTTTACCGCTTTGATATTATCTGAACTGTATATAAACTGTGTCGAAACCATTCTCTTCTCACCTATGGAGATGTGCTTACTGGTTGAGAATCCCTATTCTGTTAGTGTCATACCCTGAAATAAGAAAGAGGTCGGACAAGTTACTAAGCCGGATGGCCTTTTGGTTCCCGGTACGTAGCCCCCTCCTCGACTCGAGTTGTCCGCTTGGGTACACAGTCTAGAACATATACCCAGGTTATGAACCTAGAATAACTTGACTTCATGCCGGATACCTAGTAGGAACGCTTATTTGCATCACGTGCATATGACTTAGGGAACTCAACACAGGGGTTGGGTCCGTCTAGGACAGGTAACCTGAAATGAAAAGACCATCTTGATGCATCTTACGTGTTGCGTGTACATTTATTTGTCTCGGACGCGCATGCTGACCGGCTTTGAATATCTGGAAAAGTTGAAAAACAAGAGAGGAAAAAAAAAGTAGCAGTGTAGAGAGTTAATTACCTGTATTAGAAAAGACAAGGTCCAAGTAGTGCTGAAACCCTGTCGGATTTCTGAAAAAAGAAAGAGATAAAAAAAGAAAAGTATTTTTAATAGTTTGTTTGCCAATGGAAAAGAAAAACAAAAAGAGTTTTATTTTCAAATTAGTTTGTTTATTTGCCACTGAAAAAGAAAATATAAAAAATTCTTGTTTTCAGAAATAGTGTATTTGCTAACGAAAAAGAGTTTTGTTTTCGAAAATAGTTAGTTTTATTTGCTCGAACTACGCAAGTTTGATTCTCACCGGATGTGAGATACGTAGGCAACTCTCGACGGGTCCAACCATCCTCTTCAAAAAATAGCCAAAATTTTCATTTTGTCATAAATAAATAGGGTGATGTCGTTTTTGTCAAAAATAGCCGAATGTTCCCAAAGGGACGACGGAAGGCTGCTTTTGTGAGAACAGCCACATTCGGTCATTTGTTAAAGATTTTGGCTGGTTAGCCAATGTAGCCTTAAAATCTTCACCCGAAGTGCTGAAAGGTCGTATTTGCAAAACCGGGTTTGTTTTTTAAATTAGCAATTTGAATGAAAAAAAATAGGGTCATTTTGCTTTTAGGTCAAAATAAGTGATTAAATCATCTTAATAAATGTGCAGGATGAGCACGACTAAAAATGAACCTTTCTCAGTCATGCATAAAATCCCTTTGGAGTTACGTCTGTGGTGGAACGATTTAGGAGGCGAAGGGCAAGATGAAGTCAAGAAATATTTGAAAGGGCTTACCGGTCTGCTAGAGATTGTGACTAGGAGAGATATTATCAGAGCACTAGTGACGTGTTGGGACCCGGCACATAACGTGTTCCATTTTTCAAACTTTGAGCTTACCCCAACATTAGAGGAAATAGCTAGCTACATCGGAAAAGATGAGGTTCCTTTAAGGCACAAATACTTGGTTGCCCCGAGAACTGTAGCCGTGCACAGATTTTTAGACTCTCTAAAGATACGTAGGATGGTTCACAACACAGACCTGGCAAATGGCTTTTTCACCCCACACTTCATATACCATAGATATGGCCACATCGGGGGGTTCAATAACCCGGAAAGCAAGATATGTCGTAATGGTAACCGCCAAAAATAGGAGGAGCATAGGTGTGTCGCTTTCATGGTGGTTTTTTTGGGGCTTGTGGTATTTCCAAGGAAAGATGGAAACATTGACATAAAAATAGCCGAGGTCGTCAGTACTCTAATGACTCAAGCCAAAAGCACTCTCCACCTATGATATTGACCGAAATCTTCCGCGCTCTTACAACCTGCAAAGCGGGGGGAAATTTCTTCGAGGGGTGTAATATACTTCTGCAAATGTGGATGATTGAGCATCTGTGCCATCGTCCTCAGTTCTTGAGTTACGGGTCTTCAGAGAAAACATGCATAGAAGAGTTTTATACGAGGATTAAAGGGGTCCATCTGCCAGAAGGATTCACGGGTTGGACAACGTACTTTCGGTCCCTCACTGCTAGTCAAATAGAATGGACATTTGGATGGTTGCCCGTTAATGAAATCATATACTCCCTCCGTTTCAATTTATGTGAACCCATTTGACTGGGCACAGAGTTTAAGAAAAGAGAGAAGACTTTTGATCTTGTGGTGTAAAATGAGTCATATTTTGTGTGGCTATAAATCATTTTGTAAAGGTAAAATGTTTCCAAATAAGGAAAGGGGTCATTCTTTTTGGCACGGACTAAAAAGGAAATAGGTTCACATAAAGTGAAATAGAGGGAGTATATGCCAGCAGCAAGGCCACATTTCCTCTTGATAGGTCTTAGAAGCATTCAGCCTTACGCCCCATACCGGGTACTGAGACAACTCGGAGATGCCTGATGCCCAAAGACAATGATCTTAGTTTGCAAGTGGTTGAGATTGGCCCCGACGGCCAATTTCCTGAAGCAAAGGTTCGCCAGGTCTGGAGCGAATGTCAATATTTGGCAGCGAATACTTGTGTCCGGGATAAAGCCAAAGGAGAAGTGTCACCTGATTATCAGGCTTGGTATAGAAGGGATGTTGCATTAGGAAGGCCAGCCAAAAGGCCTCACCTCCAGGAGTTTGCTGAATCGTCGCAAGAACAGTGGGCCTGGTTAGCCAAAGAAAATGAATACAGAGCCAAAATAGGAGAATTGGAAAAGCGGGTCCAAGACCTTAAGTTTGAAAATAGCGTACAAGTTACGGCCGATGAGGGAGAGAAAAAGAGATTGGCTAAGGAGAATGAGGCCTTACGTGCCTAAATCCAAAAGATGAAAATGGCTGCCGAAAATCCCGTCAGGAGCGCCAAAGACGCAAAACTTATAGAAAGCCTACGGCAAAGAGTGGATGACTACAGTTTTAACCTCAACAAAGCGGAAAGAGAATTAGCCGGGGTTCGAAATCAGTTGGCTAAAAACGCAGAAGAACGAGCCTGCATGGTCAAGCAGTTAAGGGAAGAATAATGAGGTCGCAGGATTAAAGAAAAGGGTCATCACCGCAGAAAACAAAATGGTCAAACAGGCAAAAGAGTTCAAGGTTGAGAGGGAGCACTGTTATACAGCAATAGCATAATTAGAAATGGACCTGAAACAACTCCAGGAGTGAAATCAGCAGACTTTGGAAGCCAGGGCCGAACAAATAGGGCGGCTGCTTCAGGAAAAAGGCATAATTAGAGAAAGAATCCTAGCTATTGCTCACTACATCACCAGGAAATGCCAAATGTGCGAGAATATGACTCAGACTACCTTCTTTGCCTCAGTGATGATATTTGTGAAATAGATAATGAGTGACCTGGACAGATTCCAAGGGGAACTTGCACATAGGCCTGCGACGAGACCGAACGATGTCCCGCGGGCACAAGGAGCTTTAATGTATTCATGACCGTCATTAGAGTCTGTATTTTCTTTCACTAGAGTCTATCAGTTATCTGAATCTGTACTTTCTTTTCAAGTCAGTCTGCACTTTCATTTTAAAGTAGAATAATTATTGATGGAGTTCGTAGCCCGTCTTGTCGGTTAAAGTCTGTTAGTTATGCGTCAGTCTTGAGTCCTTGTAATTGAAATGTTTGCTATATTTAAAATTGAAAATTCCAAAAACATGTGGTCCATATTTTACAGTTATTGCATTTGATCTGATTCAGGCATGGGCACGATGCATAGGAAATCCCTATAGGATCCGACCATAGCCATATGAAAAGGAAAATACAGTGAGAATAAAAAGCCAAAATGAAAAGAAGAGCAGAGCGATAAAAGAAAAACGGGAGAGAAAAAAAGAAACAAAAGAGATCCACAACAAAGAAAAAATGGAAAAATAAAAGAAACAAGGCAAGGATAAAAGAAAGACGTCACAGTCAAAGCTGGGATGACGCAAGCGATCGAGAAAATGCATGCTAGAAACTGTTAATTGCCTAGGTGCATTCATGCCCCAAATGAGCGACTTTTCATTTGATTAATGCCCTAACCGCTAACAACGTTGTTGTTGATGATGAGTCCAGGCAAGTGGTTCAGTTGACTGGCATTCTGGCAACCCACCCATACAACACCCGCTCTAAAGATAAGTCAAAAATGGTCAACCAAGAGTTAGAAGCAAGCATCATCGACCCGTCTAGGGAGGAAGAAGTTGTGGATGTCAATGCCATGAAAGAGGAGATGTATAAATTGAAGCAACAGATGGCCGAAATGTACCGGACCTGGGCAAAGGGACACCCACTACCAGCTTATCCTGCTAACCTTGCCTACATCCCACCATTAGCTCAGCCACAAGATCCTCCTACAGTGAACTCCTCTCCGGCCTACCCTACCTACCAGCAATACTACGCAACTACTTCCCAGACACCACCACCCCCACCACCCAAACAAATCTCATGCCCTCCACCTCCAACCACTCCCGTGTTTGTGGCCTCTCCACCTGCCACATTGTAGAGATCTTCTAGTAAACCTCTGTTTCAAACCCAGGAAACCCACTATTACCCACCTGAACCCACCTTCAAACCGCCAAAACCATATCCTTACACTCCCCGTCTTGATATCGCAGCTAAAGAAGAGAAACCTCCTAAAACCCTGAATAGGAAGAAATGATACAAAAGGTGAAAAGCTTGGAACAATCGTTCAGAAATATGCAAGGTCTAGGAGGACAGGTGAGTGTCGCTTACAAGGACTTGTGCTTGTTTCCTGACGTCCAATTGCCTGCGGGATTCAAGTTACCAAAGTTTGATCTGTATGATGGACATGGTGACCCAGTAGCCCATCTGCGGGAATTTTGCAGCAAGATGAGAGGCGCTGGGGGAAGGGATAAGTTATTAATGGAATACTTTAGTCAAAGCCTCAGTAGTGCTGCTTTGGAATGGTACACGCGGCAAGATCATGTTCGATGGTACACATGGGATGATTTGGCCCAGGCATTCGCATGCCATTTTCAGTACAACTTAGAGATTGTCCCGTACCGGCTGTCATTGACCAAAATTGAGAAGAAGCCAGGGGAAAGCTTCAGGGAGTAAGGTTTTCGGTGGAGAGAACAGGCCGCCAGAGTTGATCCTCCAATGAAGGAAGGCGAGATGGTCGATTATTTTCTGTAGGCTTTGGAGCCTACTTATTATGGTCATCTGGTGTCAGCAGTTGGGAAAACTTTTAATGAGGTAGTGAAAATGGGAAGTATGGTGGAAGAGGGTCTCAAGACTAACAAAATTATGAGCTATTCGGCGATTAAAGCAACTACCCAGGCCATCCAGAGCGGCACTGGAGGGGTATTGGGAAAGAATAGAAAGGAAGATGTTACAGTAGTAGAATCAAGAGCTTGGTCCAGGGGTCCATCACCATACTATCACCAACCACGCCCCCATCCCCAAACCTACCCACACAACCCATATGGCCTGCCACAACATTATTACCCACCTCCCGCCCCCCACTTCTCTATCCACTACGCCCAAACATACCCTCAACCTCAGGCACCATGGCGTGCACCCACCCCACAAAATACTTACCACACTCAAAAGGCCTACCCACCTCCAAGAGCCTACAAAAACCCCCCACAGGACCTGGTTTTCGACCCAACCTTGCTTCCAAGAATGACAGGCTACAGAAGAAGAAAACTTTCACACAATTGGGAGAATCTTACACCAGCTTATACCACAGATTGAGACAATTGGGCATGTTAAGTCCGATTGAACCCAAAATACCAAATCCTCCCCCAAGGAACCTGGACCATTCGGTGAATTGCGAGTATTGCTCAGGTGCTCCGAGGCATGATACAGAGAAATGCTGGCATTTGAAAACGGCCATCCAGGAGCTCATTGATACCTGCCGAATTGAAGTACAGGCTCCGGAGATGCCTAACATCACTCAAAATCCATTACCCACCCATCATGAGACTCACATGATCGAGTTAGTGCAAAAAAGGGATTGTAAGAAGCCTTGACAGACCGTGATGATGATCAAGGACAGTGAGAACAAAGCAAATGAGAAATTAATTAGTGAAAGGGCATTGGTCACAGTAGAACAGACAGTCAGCAAACCAGCGATGGAAGTAAAATAGGAACCAGTTAAATTACCAGGAGCAGTTGTCAAGCCTGTTGTGATGTAAAGGGCACTCGCACAGAGCCGATTATCATCAAACCGGTGACTCAGTTACCAGTGATCAGTAAAGAGGCCGTCCCATGGAACTATGACTGAGTGACTGTGACGTACAAGGGGAAGGAAGTTAAAGAAGAAGTTTGTGAAACCTATGGACTGACTCGTTCAGGGAGATGTTTTGCCCCTGAAGAGCTGAGGAAGGTTAAAGTAGCCAAAGACAATCCAGCACCAGTAAAAAGGGCCGTAACTGAAGAAGAGGCTGAAGAATTCTTAAATAAGATGAAGGAGCAAGATTATTCCATTGTAGAACAATTGAGGAAAACTTCGGCGCAGATTTCATTGTTGTCTTTATTGATTCATTCGGACGAGCCTCGTCGGGCGTTGATGAAGATTCTGAATGAAGCCCATGTTCCGGATAGGATCTCTGTGAATCATCTGGAGAAAATAGCGAACAAGATTTTCGAGGTCAACAAGGTTACATTTTCTGATGATGAATTGCCTTTGGAAGGTACTGAACATAATAGGGCACTCTACCTTACCATGAAGTGTGAAGACTCTGTGGTTACTCGAGTATTGATTGACAACGGGTCCAGCGCAAACATTTGCCCTCTCTCCACCCTGTAAAAATTAAAAGTGGACAGTGAGAGAATCCAGAAGAATAGCATCTGCATGCGAGTATTTGATGGAGAAGGAAAGGACACGGTTGGGGACATCGTGTTAGAACTGACAATAGGACCAGTTGAATTTACAATGGAGTTCTAGGTGCTCGACGTGGCAGTTTCTTGCAATCTCTTATTGGGTTGGCCCTGGATTCATGCCGCAAAAGCTGCACCGTCTACCTTGCATCAGATGGTCAAATTTGAATGGGAGCGGCAAGAAATTGTGGTGCATGGAGAGGATAGTTCGTGTAATACCATTATGCCTTTCGATGAAGTTGAGGACGACAAAGGCCTGCGGGTTTACCAAGTCTTGGACACAGTGTCAGTTGCCAAAATCGTGGAAGAATAGTGTATTCCTAGGCCCAGAGTAGCTGTTGTATCTGTCATGGTGGCTTCAGAAATGATAAAGAATGGATTCTTACCTGGAAAAAGGCTTGGGTGCCTCGTTACAGGGCATCATACAGCCGGTATCTCTTCCTGGAAACCTGGGCACTTTTGGGTTAGGCTTTAAGCTCACTACTGCTGACATAAGGCAAGCTAAGCAGATGAAAAAGAGAGCATGGATCCTTCCAAAACCCATACCCCGCCTATCCCGTTCCTTTGTCCGGCCTGGTACTAAGAGGCGCCCAGCAACGGTAATGCTTCATTCTGTAATGATGGAGCACGACAAGGAGTTGATGGAAAGGTTTGAAATGTTGTCTGATGAGGTGAATGTGGTGGAGGCAGGCGAAGGTCCAAGCAAAGCAGATGTGCAGTTCATGGGGGCCCGTGCAAAGCTTAATAATTGGGAAGCTACTCCTCTTCCTACCTGGAGGGAGTCGTGGTAGTTAGTTTTGATTTTCCTTTCAGTTTAATCTGGATTATTTCCAAGGTTGTAATTCGGATGCTATGTTCCATCCGTTTGGATGAGCTAAACCTTGTTATCTTACAATTTTAATGAAATGCAATTTATTTCCTTTTTCATTCCTGATAGCCTTTATTTTGTCTTTCTTTTCGTTCTTTTACAGTCCCTTTTATGCTGGTATCACCGATATGTCATGCATGAGGAGTCTTCGGCCTAGTCTTGATTACCAGTCTAACTCCAAAATAATAATACAAGAAATTGAGTGAGATGACGAGGTATAATATGATGACGAGGAAGCCTTTGAAGAAATCAGTAAAGAATTAAGTCAATTTGAGGAAAAACCCCAACCTAATCTGAACGACACAGAGGCAATCAATTTAGGGGATCGGGAGAATGTTCGGGAAATAAAAATAAGTGTTCATTTGGAGCCCCCGCTCAAAGAAGAGATAATCAAAATGTTGCTTGAGTATGAAGACGTTTTTTCATGGTCATACGATGATATGCCGGGTTTAAGTACCGACTTGGTGGTCCACAAATTGCCCACCGACCCACTATGCCCTCCTGTCAAGCTGAAGCTGAGGAAATTCAAAATAGATATCAGTGTAAAAATCAAAGAAGAAGTCAGTTTGATGTAAAGGTCATCCGGGTTACCCGGTATCCCACCTGGTTAGCTAATGACGTGCCTGTACCAAAGAAGGATGGAAAGACCAGAGTGTGTGTTGATTACCGTGATCTCAATAAGGCGAGTCCAAAAGACAACTTTCCACTGCCGAACATCCATATATTAATTGACAATTATGCCAAACATGATATCGGTTCCTTTGTGGATTTTTATGCGGGTTATCACCAGATTTTAATGGATGAGGAAGATGCGGAAAAGACGGCATTCATCACGCCTTGGGGGACGTATTGTTATAGGTTATGCCATTTGGGTTGAAGAACGCAGGGGCAACATATATAAGGGCGATGACCACCATGTTCCATGATATGATACATCGATAAATTGAAGTCTATGTAGACGGCGTGATTATAAAGTCGAGAAAGCAGTGCGACCATGTCAAAGACCTGAGAAAATTTTTTCAGAGGCTCCGCAGGTACAATCTCAAACTAAATCCAGCAAAGTGTGCATTTGGAGTCTCGTCAGGGAAGTTGTTGGGGTTCGTGGTAAGTTGACGTGGTATTGAGTTATACCCATCCAAAATCAAAGCCATTCAAGAGTTACCACCACCAAAAATCAAGAAAGAGGTGATGAGTTTGCTCGGCAGGTTGAATTATATCAGCAGGTTCATTGCCCAGCTTACGACAACTTGCGAGCTTATCTTTAAGCTGCTAAAGAAAGATGATGTGGTTAGATGGACGGATGAATGTCAGGCAGCATTTGACAAGATTAAGGAATATTTAGCTAGTCCACCTATGTTGGTTCCGCCAGAACCGGGAAGACCCTTGATCCTCTATCTGACAGTTTTGGATAACTCTTTTGGCTGTGTACTGGGGCAGCATGACATCACAGGAAAGAAAGAGCAGGCGATTTACTACCTCAGCAAGAAGTTCACATCTTATGAGGTAAAGTACACTCATCTTGAGAGAACGTGTTGTGCTTTAACTTGGGTAGCACAGAAATTGAAACATTACTTGTCATCATATACCACCTATCTTATCTCGCGGTTGGACCCATTAAAGTACATTTTTCAGAAGCCTATGCCCACGGGGAGGCTCGCAAAGTGGCAAATCTTGCTCACAAAATTTGACATTGTCTACGTGACCCGGACCGCAATGAAGGCACAAGCGGTGGCTGATCATCTAGCCGAGAACCCAGTTGATGATGAGTATGAACCTTTGAAGACATATTTCCCTGATGAGGAGACAATGCACGTCGAGGAATTAGAACAAGACGAAAAATCGGGGTGGAAGTTGTTCTTTGATGGGGCTTCCAATACCAAAGGCATCGAGATAGGAGCAATACTTATTTCTAAGACAGGGCAACACTACCCTGTTACAGCTCAACTTCGTTTCTATTACACCAATAATATGGCTGAATACGAGGCATGTATCTTGGGTCTGAGGTTGGCTATAGACATGGGTGTCCAGGAAATCTTGGTCATGGGCGACTCGGATCTTCTGGTGCATCAGATTCAGGGAGAATGGGAGACGCGAGACTTAAAGCTCATACCGTACCGGTAGTGTTTGCATGAACTTTTCAACAGTTTCAGTCGATAGACTTCAGGAATATCCCAAGGATTCATAATGAAGTTGCTGACTCTTTGACCACTTTGGCATCGATGTTGCATCATCCAGATAAGGCATATGTGGACCCGTTGCATATTCAGGTCCGAGATCAGCTTGCCTATTGTAACATGGCAGAAGAGGAGCTTGATGGTGAACCGTGGTTTCATGATATCAAAGAATACCTCATGATGGGAGTATATCCAGCACAGGCCACAGGGGATCAAAAGAGAGCCAATAGACGCTTAGCAAACGGATTTTTTTCAGTGGAGGAGTGTTGTACAAAAGAACTCCAGATCTCGGTTTATTAAGGTGCATTGATGCTAAACAGGCTATAGGTATCATGACTGAGGTACATGCAGAAGTCTGTGGACCTCATATGAGTGGATATGTATTGGACAAGAAGATTCTTTGAGCAGGATATTATTGGCTTACTATGGAACGGGATTGTATCAGTTTCGTGCGCAAGTGTCATCAATGCCAAGTACATGGAGATTTGATTCACTCTCCGCCATCTGAATTGCACACAATGTCGGCACCATGGCCCTTCGTTGCTTGGGGAATGGATGTCATTGGGCCAATTGAGCCAGCAGCGTCAAATGGGCACAGGTTTATTCTAGTAGCCATTGATTACTTCAGTAAGTGGGTTGAGGCAAAAACTTTCAAATCGGTGACCAAGAAGGCAGTGGTCGATTTTGGGCATTCAAATATTATTTTTGATTCGGAATCCCGAAGGTAATTATCACAAATAACGGTGCCAATCTCAATAGCCATCTGATGGCGGAGACATGTCAGCAGTTTAAGATCACGCACCGCAATTCCACCCCATATCGTCCTAAGGCTAATGGAGAAGTCGAGGCAGTTAACAAGAACATCAAGAAGATACTTCGGAAAATGGTGGAAGGGTCCAGGCAATGGCATGAGAAGTTACCTTTTGCCCTGTTAGGCTATCGCACTACTGTTCCAATTCAGTAGGGGGGTGACTCCTTATTCATTGGTATACGGTACGAAAGCATTAATACCCGCAGAGGTTGAAATACCATCCCTTCAGATTATCGCCGAGGTAGAAATTGACGATGCCGAATGGGTCAAGGCCCGCTTGGAACAACTGAGCTTGATTGATGAAAAGAGATTGGTAGCATTATGTCATGGACAGTTATACCGACAGAGAATGGCAAGAGCATATAACAAGAAATTTCGTCCGCGGAAGTTTGAAGTAGGGCAATTGGTGTTGAGGCATATCTAACCTCATTGGGCCGAAGCAAAAGGAAAGTTCGCCCCCAACTGGCAGGGGCCATTAGTTGTAACCAGAGTGTTGTCCAATGGTGCATTATATCTGACAGATGTGGAAAGAAAATGTGTAGAAATGGCTATCAACTCCGATACAGTCAAGCGATACTATGTATGATTTCTTTGTCTAATCGTACTTAATTGTATTTGGCTTGTTTTGAGATTAAAATGACGAAAGCATTTTGTTCTGCTATCTAAACACTTTATCCTTTGTTGTCCCTTTGAGCCTTATTTTATTTTCTTTCGTACCCCTCTTTCGAATTCAACAATAAAACCCGTAGGCCCGCGCCGGAAAGTAAGTGTTAAAACAAGAGAAGTGCAGTGAAAAAGCAAATGAAGATGAAAAGGAAAAGAAAAAAAGAAAAGAAAAGAAAAAACAAGAGAAAAGAAAAGAAAAGAAATAGAAGAGAAAAGAAAAGAAAAGAGAAAAGAAGAGAAAAGAAAAATAAAAGAGAAAAAAAAGAAAAGAAGAAAAAATATAGAAAAGAAAAGAAATGAAAGAAAAGGGAAAGTGGAAGAAAGGAAAGATCGCAACAACGAAGTAATTTTATGACCTGAACTACGTTTGACTTGATCCCGAAAGGGTACGTAGGCAGCCTCTCTGAGGTTCAGTCATACCAAAACAAAACTCCAAAGGTCCCCAAGAAAGAAACTGGGGCAGAAGTTGTGATTATTGTAAGAAGACCGATTCCGAAAGTTGTAATGTTAAACTCATGTTGAATTATTTTGAGCCTCTATACCCTTCTTTCTAAAACCCCATCCAAAAGCCTGCATTACAGTCCAAAGAAAGACCTTCCGATCAATCTTCAAAAAATGCCAATGCGAGCAGGTAAAGTGATTCATGTTGGGGGTAACACTCTGGTACCAGAGGAGAAATGGCGGAAATGAGAGTCTTATTGGTGAAAACCCTTACGGGCACTATAAGGCGACGTGAGTTGAGGGAAATCAAAATGAGAGAGTCTTATTGGTGAAAACCCTCACGGGCACCGTAAGGCGACGGGAGCTTAGAGAAATAAAAATGAGAGAGTCTTATTGGTAAAAACCCTCATGGGCACCGTAAGGCGAGGGTGAGGTTCAGATGGGCAAGTAAAGCAAGGCTGTAGTTGAAAGCTGCTCAAAACATGGCAAGATGAGCAAGGTTTGGGTTTTGGTGAAAGTCAGGTTATGAAAGTCTGGAACAGAAAATAGAGCAATTGAAAGTTGATTGGTTGGACAGACAAGGCTGGTTAATTCAAAATGCATGGCATGATCAATGGTACCGGACGTTCCACTCAGATAAGTCCTATCCTCTTCTTTTCATTACAAATCATCCGTTTTCGGAGTCTTTCTATCCTAAACCTTCGAGGTCATTGCATTTCATTCTCTTGGAGTTTGTCTATAAGATGCTTCAGTGTCAGTTCCGGTCGGAAACAAAGAAGGATGTCAAGGCTAACTACCAGCTTCCCAGTTGTACGGCGCAACAGGATTGGAACATATCAAAAGAAAGTAAGGTATGATGGACCAATGAAAGTCCCATCGGCAGGTTGATAAGATAATTGTGGGGGAGAAGCAAAGTTTCAAAATAGGGGTCAGAAACACAAAATAGCAATACAGGATAAAACAGTTGGGTCATCAAGTCAGGGGGTTGAAAGTCAGTCAGGCAGTCGAGGCGTTTCAAAGCAAGTCCAGGGAAACAAGTTGGCGCAGAGCCGGAAGCAGGAACATACCCAACAAGAATGCCAGTAGCTAACCACCATTTTATATTAACAAATCTTTTTTTGATTGAGACAGGGGCAGAAAGTTTTCTTTGTCTATTTTGTTGCAATCAGGAGCCCACCTGGAGAACAAGGGAATACATTTCAAAGTTTCAGCAGTCAGGCACCCACCTGGAGAACAAGGGAAGTATAATGTAAATTTCATCTCTCAAGTTATAATATTTGGTAACATAACGCACCCATCCATCAAACTGGGGCAGAAATTTTTCTTTGTTTTGTCTGTTTTGTTGCAATCAGGAGCCCACCTGGAGAATAAGGGAATAATTTTCCAGCATTGCAGTCAGGAGCCCACCTGGAGAACAAGGGAATACTTTTCAAGTTTAGCAATCAGGAGCCCACCTAGAGAACAAGGGAATAAGTTTCAAGTTTTAGCAATCAGGCGCCCACCTGGATATCAAGGGAAGTACAATTCAAATTTTAGCTTTTAATTTTAATATTTGATAACATGATGTGCCCAGTCACCAAACTGGGGCAGAAAATTTTCTTTGGCTGTCTATTTTATTGCAGTCATGAGCCCACCTGGAGAATAAGGGAATACTTTTCAAGCAGCGCGGTCAGGAGCCCACCTGGAGAACAAGGGAGTACTGTTCAAGCGTCAGCAATCAGGAGCCCGCCTGAAGAGTAGAGGCAAATATTTCAAATTGCAGCAATCAAGCATCATTCAGAGGAATGGAAAACACATCGCCAATCACAATTCAAGGCAACAACAAGAATCCCATCGGAAGAATACAAGATACAAGTTCAAGGCAACACAAGGGCAAGTTTGAAGACATAGATTGGATTATTCTTGTAATTCATAGATCATAGCTTATGCTAGCTTCTTTTATTTTAACATGGTATAATAAGGAGGTCAGCGAGCAGTAGCAGCAGCAACAGTAGTGAAATCACATCTCCTGGTAGTCCCAGCTACCAAACCTTCCCGAACTACACTGACCTGATTCCTGTTTAGCCCAGGATATGTAGGCAACCTCCGAAGCAGGGTGCGGTCAAAACTTTTCAAAAATGCTTCACACGGAATATGCAAACGGGCAAAAATCGCTCGTATTTGCTCGCTTATCTTTGCCCAAAAACTCTTCATGTTTTCGAGCAAAGAGGGGCAGCTGTGAGCACGTGATTTTTGCCCTATATATGAATTATTCCCAAAAATTCAAACAAAATAATTTTTTCATTATTTTACACTTTTGTGAATTTTGTGTTATTTGCTGTTAATTATTTGCATTTTTATTTGTGCATTTTAATTCATATAAAAAAATACAAAATACGCATGACATTAGCATTTAGGATTTAATTTCATATGTTAGGATCAATTAGTGTTTAGTTTGTTTTTAAAAAACAAAATATAGGGAAAATGACAAAAATAGTCCATTTTGCATTTTTTTATTGTTAATTGTTGAATTCGTCATGATTTTACTTTAAATAGAATTTTAATCAATTTTAGGAATTAAGTAGCTTAGATTTGAAACTATATTAGGTCTTTGTTTTAATTTTTGCATTTTTTATAAAATCAGAAAAATATAAGAAATAGAAAATGAAAACAACAAATAAATAAAAAGAAGAACAAAAGAGAGCAAATAAAGTAAATTAAAAAGGGCTGCTCATTTAGGCTTGACAATCCCAGCCCAAGGAAATTAATTCATTCCCCCCCCCCCCCAAGGCCGACCCAGTCCAAATACGCCCCACCCGGTCTAATCCCCGCCTTCCCCAAAAACGACATTGTTTCATTAATGATTAATCCTAGTCATCGATGTTATTTGATCAAACGGCCAGGAAGCTAGGGTCCAATAAGATATAATGGTCGGAACAGCCCTACCCCCCATCCCCCGTCTCGTCTCCCTCACAAACCCTAGAGACTCCTCTCCGTCTCCGCCACCTGCCGTCGCCAGAAATTGCCTACGGCGGCGATCGGCGTTCACACCACTAAATCCTCCTTCTCTCCTTATTCCATATCTGCCATTGGTTCCCTTCGAATCCCATCCCATCTCATCGAATCTTGAATCTAATATTTTCCGGCCATGACTCAAAGTAGCCCAAACACCACCAAATTTACACCCTAGAACCGCCTTAATCTCCTCTACCCAACCCCTTAACCCCATCCCTCGAATCCTGCAGGAACTATTCGAATATCGGTTTAAGTTTTTCCGGCCAAAACCCTAGTAGCACCAACTTGCCCCAAAATGATACCATAGGGACCTCGGGCTTCCCTCATAAGTATTTCATCATCAATAGAGCCCAAATGTCACCAGAAATGGGCGAATTGAAAAATGTTGACTGGCCGGAGCTTCTCTATCAGTGAGTTTGATTTTCCTTTTTTGTGTTCTTATTTTCTCCAGTTCTTACGAGTTTAATTCATATTTTTGTGTTAATAATTCAGTATTGTTTAAATTTTGATTTGTGTTCTTTTGGTTTAGTTCAATCACAATTAATTGTTGTTATTAGAGCAAATGTTAGGTTAGTTCAAGATTTTAATAATTGTCTCTCCCCTGTTATCGTAATTTTCTTTAATTAAATTGGTGCTCATTGATTTTGCTCTAAATTCAGTATCGTTTAAGTGTGATTAGTAGTTTGTGTTAGTTTTTAGCATGAGTGTTGGAATTGATTATTGTTTGTTAACTGTTGGAATAATAAGAGTTGGTTAAAGATTATATTGTTACCACTGAAATTCATGTTTTGTTAGTTGAGAATGGATTAATCAGAGTGGGGGTAATGTATTAAATTCAAATGAGTTCAAGGGCATTTTGGGTAACTAGCATTGGAAAGGAATTCTGTAGAACCCATTAGAATCACCCAGAACCTTCTAGAGTAGGGCTTCAGTTCTAAAAATCAGAAAATGGGTGCACTTGCTTGAAGAACAAGTCACAATTTTAGGGACTAAAATGTAAAAACGAAAAATCTGAAGTTACACCTCCTTGTGCCTATAAAATGGCATTCCCATGCCTTAGCACACAAGTTTTAGACCCTCTGAAAAATTCCCAAAGTTTTCAACCTCCAAACATCCCCCCAAATATATATTATATAGTTCCAGAAGCTGAAATTTGAATTCCAGATTCAAAAACTAGATCTGAAAGTCTAAGTCTCTTTTTCATCTTAAAAAATCTCCAAAAAATACACAAAAGCTACAGAAAATACCAAAAAAAACTGTTACATTGAGTTTCCTAGCCTAATTGTAAGTTCTAGCAGTTGATCTCCATGAATTGGCTGTCTTTGAGTTGAATTTCTGGTTTGCTGAAGTTACAGAAGGTTTTGGGTGCATTTTCAAGTTCATTTGGGTCGTTCAAGTTGTTGATTGCTTTGTCCTGTTTGATTTCGAACTGTTTTGGATTGCTGAATCATTTCTGGGTTGTTGCTACTCGTTTATTGACTGATGTTGATCTCTCTTACTTCCTATTCCTTTCTAACTTCCAGGTACTGGCCTCAACCTTGAATGACATGTGTTCTCGAGTTTAAATGTAGTCAATTGGAAAAGGAAGCAAAGAGCCAACTGTTTTTGCTTTAGCTTACCTGCATTTCAGCTTCGTGTTCATTTGGAATGTTAAAATTATGTATAATAATTGGACTGTAATTGGACTGCCTAGATCTCTCTATTTACATTAATAGGATTGTCTATCACAGTCGCGTGGTGTAGCTTGTAGCCTACTTCGACTTCAATTGGAATCCAATGCTTAATTTCTGAAGTTACGACTGGCTATATTGGTTGTTGTGATTGGATTGTTTAGATTACCTTAGTTTGTATTAACAACACTATCTAATACAGTTGTTTAGTATAGCCTCTTTAGTGTAATCCAATTAGACTTTTATACCCTGATAATATATGTTTTAACAACAATTCTGTAATTAAGCTTTAATAGCAGTGTTCTTTAGTACACAGATCCAATTGAATCATGAGTAGTTAGATGTTTGTCATAGCATAGTTAGTTTGAATCCTTTAGCTGTTGTAGACGGCCATTGTTAAAGTCAGACAGTCTCAAATTCGGAAAGTAGTCGTTTGCTCCATATTTCACGAGTTTAAAAATGGATGTCCAAGCATGAACACAATGTAATCGTATGGGTTCAGTTGTTTTAATGTTAGGATAAATAAGTTGTGGGGCCTTTAGTGATAATATTCACCGCCTGGGCCTGATTCTCTTCTGCACAAGGCCCATATCTGGACACTATACATTTGCAAGCAAGATTAAATTAGTTGAAGGCCAGTTCTACGGCCCAAACACTGAACGCTTCTTTGAGGCTATGTTGTTTAAATTCAGCCCTTATTTGGATATCGTAGTAATGATACATTGACGTGATCAATTAATTAGGCCTTTGTTAGAGACAAATTAAGTAGAAAATCATAGCTTGCTTTAAGTTGGCCTTTAAATAATAAAACGAGGTGTGCCCCGCCAAACAAAAATGCATAAATTATGGGGCCCTCTTTAAATGTCTATATTAAAATACTTAGAACTCGGGATGGGCCGTTTAGCGAATTTCACGGCCTTCCCCAAAATAATGACGTGTTAGTCACTTTAGATGCATTTTTAGTAATCTTACTTTCTTAAATACGGGTGCACCTTTATGTGACCCAAATCTAAATCTCAACGGAGTCGAGATGTGTTGACAACCACGGGTGCACTGGTACGACATGGTTCGAGATGCATTTTCACGACGTTGAAATTCTTATTAAAATAAAAATAAAAGCAGATTACTAATAAAAGGCACATAAGTTAGAACATGTTTTGAAATCAGATAAAATCAAATACAATAGTTGAGCGACCGTGCTAGAACCACGGAATCCGGGAATGCCTAACACTTTCTCCCAGGTTAACAGAACTCCTTACTCAGATTTCTGGATCCCGGACTGTTAAACAGAGTCAATAATTTCCTCGATTCGGGATTCAACGGGTGACTTGGGACACCATTAATCTCCCAAGTGGCGACTATGAATCTTAATAACAAATCCCGTTTCGATTGTCCTTTAATTGGAAAAACTCCTTTACACCCTTGCGGGTGTAGTGAAAAAGGAGGTGTGACAAGTAATAAAGGTAAATAATAAATGAGCAGCAAGAAATCACATAAAGAAACCAACACGCTATATAGAAGCCGGGTAAAATTTCTGAGAAAATAGGTGAAATCTTTAGAAATATCTGGGCTCAGTTCAATCCCTTTTGAAAATGATCCTTTCAGCAGTTGTGAAAACGATTTCAAAATAGTTAGTTCTAATAAGCACAGAAAAATCCGCCCCTTGGGCACAACTATCACAGTATAACAAGTAAAAGGCAAGTAAGTATGCAAAAATGAGCACATAAAAGCTCGCCCCTTGGGCAACATCTCAAAGCAGTATCGGCCCCTCGGGCTCACCCTCAGAACTCTCTCAGCCCCTCGGCTCTCTCTCTCAGATTACTCTCAGAACAGTATCACATAGTAACCGCTCTGGCGTGTAGCCCGATCCACATAACGCTGCGGCGTGCAACCCGTTCTGTATCTCGCTGCGATGTGTAGCCCGATCCATATGGGTACCCGCGCTCACCGTGGGGGTGTAGACTCCAGAGGGGCTCCTACAGCCCAAACGCTATATCACTGCGGCGTGCAGTCCAATCCAATATATATATACTGCTACGGCGTGCAGCCCAATCCATGTAATATACTGTTGCGGTGTACAGCCCGATCCATAATATAAACCCTCACATCCGGGCCTTCGGCCTCCTATCACTCAGTGTATCCTCACATCTGGCCCTCGGCCACACTCAGTCAGAATATCATCACAAGCCCCTCGGGCATTAGTAAAACAGTAGTGCTCAGCCCAAATTATCATTTAAATATTATTTAAGACTCAAATCTGGGTAAAAGTGGCTGAGTTGTAAAATAGCGGAGAAACAGTATGACTGAGTTCAAGTAATAAGTCAAAACAGTGAGGAAACAGTGATAATAATCCCCGAAGGACTCAAATAGTTGGCACGAAGCCCAAATATGGCAATCAGCCCAAATCACAATGATAACAAGTAAATTTCAATCAAATACACGGTAAAATCATAAATCGGGACGGACCAAGTCACAATCACCAATGGTGCTCTACCCCACGCTTGCTATCTGGCGTGCAAGTCACCTCAATATAGCACTACGATGTGCAATCTGGGGTTTCAAACCCTCAGGATATCATTTACAATCATTACTCACCTCGAACCAATGAAATCCCTAGCTCGCAACGTCTTTGCTCCTCAAATCGGCCTCCACGCACGTCAAATCTATCCAAAATCAGAGCGAATACATCACAATAGGCTAAGGGAACATAACCTAATCGAAAAGACTTGAAAATATCGATAATCACGAAAATTTGCAAAACCCGAGCCCCGGGCCCACTTCTTGAAAAATCAGAAAATTAACATCACCAGATTCCTCATCTCGCCACGAGTTCATACATACCAAGAACTCTCAAATCCGAGCTCAAAAGACCCATCAAATCTCAATTTGAAATATAAAAAACTCAAGCCCTATTTCATCAATTTTAGGCTTAATTTCCATGAATTTCTATGTAAATTTCACATAATAATCATATTTTAAGGTCATATAACTCACCTCCAATCAATCCCAGTCGAAATCACCTTCAATTCCCATCCAATAGCTCTTAAGGTTGTTCAAAATGGTGGAAAATATCACAAGCTCGCAGATGAAATGTTATTTTAAAACCCTTCTGTCCATGCCTTTTTCCGCTTCTGCAACCCAGATATGCGGTTACCGCTTATGCGGTAGTTCCTCCGCTTCTGAGGATTCTTCAAAATTCCTCAAGACCGCTTCTGCGGTCAATTTCTGCTCCTGCGAACACCGCATCTGCGGGAATACGTTCGCTTCTGCGAGATTCCTCCAATTGGTCAAGTCCGCACCTGCGACCCCTTCTTCGCATCTGCGGAACCGCATCTGCGGCCCTTTTTTGTAGATGCAGAAATACCAGGTACTAGCAACACTAAAATCTCACTAGTCCAAAATTCATACCGATGGCCATCCAAAATCACCCCGAGGCCCCCGGGACCTCAACCAAAAGTACCAACACATCTTAAAACATTATTCAAACTTGCTCCAATCATCAAAACACTTCAACTAACATCAAAATCATCAAATTACATCAAATTCAAGCCTAAGTTCTTTAAAAACTTCCGAAACACGCATTCGATCAAAAACCTAACCAAATCACCTCTGAATAACTTGAAATTTTGCACACACATCCAAAATCACCTAACGGAGCTACATCAACTCTCGGAATCTCATTCCGACCCTCGGATCAAAATCTCACCTATCAATCGAAAATCGCCAAAATAATAACTTCGCCAATTCAAGCCTAATTCTACACCAGACCTCCAAAATAAATTTCGATCACACTCCTAAGTCACAAATCATACCCCCGAAGCTAACCGAATTATCGAAAATCGCATCCGAACCCTCTAACTCAATAGTCAATATCTGGTTGACTTTTCTAAAACAAGCCTTCCTTAAATATACTAATTGTCTCATTTTCTACCAAAACCAATCCAAATCAACTCTAACATACCAAACACTGATAATGAAACATGAAGAAGCATAAAATGGGGGAAACGGGGCGGTAACTCATGAGATAAAAGGTCGGGTCGTCATAGTTTCTCACGCTGAAAACCGTTTGTCAATATGATATCATAGTAGAGAGATACAAGTGTCCGAATTTGCACTGCTCAAGTTGCCAAGAAGACAGCTTACCTACCTGCTTAGAGAAATGAGACGGTGGGCTTATAAGTGGTCTTATCACCTTATATCTCGTCAAAATACAGATATTACTTACACCAAAACATTCTCAAGCTCTCCAAAACCCTCCCTAACATATCCCAAGATCCAAAGAACAAAACTCTAGGGAAATCAACTCAAATCATCAACAAAGGTGTTAAAGACTACAAGAGAATGCTTTTATGATGTTGTGGTGTGATTGAGGGCTATTGTAAGCTAAGTTGAGATAGGTTTTAGAGTTGTATATGTTGTCTAAGGTATGTATAACATCTTACTTATTGTGAGTATGGTTTATTTTGTGTCGGTTGTGTTGTTTGAGTGAAAAACCATAAGATAGCACTTGAAGGAATATGTGATATGGTTGTCTTTTTTGTTGGACTATTTTGTGGCTAAATATATGGTTTGTGGCAGCTTGAATTTGTGAGAAATAATTTGATAATGTTTTGGATACTTTTGTTAAGCTTTTCTAGGTGTAAATTAAGTTGATTGAAGAAGAAAAGATGAAAAATAAGTGATTGGCGATAAAATTAAGTTGCTACACGTATGGGGCTATTTTGAAAGGCATTTTGTGGATGTTTCTAGAAATAAGATAGAACATATAATTATGAACTTTTGAATTTGTAAACTGATTTATGGAATAAGAGTTGGATTCAGTTATATCTTGTTATGAGTAAAAATGAAATTGCAGCTCAATATGATTGTTAAGATTATCGGAGAAACTCATATTGGATTATATTGTTGTTGTTGATTTTGTTGGTTATAGTTATTGTTGTTGGGCTGTTGATGACCCTTAGTGGTTCTTTGGGATGTATTAAAATAGGGACTTGCTACCCAATTTTCCTTAAGCCGTACAACTATCTAAATATGATGATACGACATTATATGTTAATGGAAATATAATTTCACTTGTTGGAGATGCAAGAAGTTTTGTCGAGCTTGGTTGAGTAATAATGAAGAGATCATACATGTATGTTTAGGCTATCCCTTCTTTCCTTTTGGTAAGATCAATATTATGCAACGAAATGAGCAACCACGCAAGTTTAACAAATGATTCTATTCTTAGAAGTACTAGGGTTGCCTATGTTCTTGATTTCCCATATGTCCTACCATCATATCGTCTGTTTTGGGGTCTCATGAAATTCTGAGATATCTTGTTACTTACTTCATTATGCATTGCATTCATTTATACATGTGTATTGACCCATGACCAGATGGTATTATATACGCGTATAGTATATGTATATGGGGTGTGGGGAAAGTTTATGGTGTTATATATGCACCACCACCTGATCAGTTGGTATACATTGATAATTTTGCCCACAGAGGCTGAGATGATATGATGGGATGCCCTCAGAGCCTTGATGATGTTATATACGTATATACCTATGCATGATATGACATTTACATGTAAATGCATTACATTATAAACATTTTATGATTCATAGAGCTATTCAGAGTTACAGGTTGAGTGCTTTACTCCATATTTCTTTCATGTCTTTTATATACTACTTTTCATTATATACATACTCGGTACTTTATTTGTATTAACGTCCCTTTTGCTTGGGACGTTGAGTTTCATGCCCGTAGGTCCTGACAGACAGGTTGAGAGTCCTCTTAGAAGGCTATCAGCTCAACAGAAGGTCTTGATGCACTCCACTTGTTACGGAGTTGTCTATTTGGTTAGTATGATTTAGACATGTATTTATTAGGATGGTGGGGCCCTGTCCAGACCATTATGACATTTATGTAATCTTAGAGGCTTGTAGACAGATTCCATGTATATGGATACTTGACTGGCCTTATCAACCTATGTTTTGAGTGTACAAATGATCATTTCGGCCTTATAGGCTTGTATGTCACATGTATAATTTTATATATCATGTTGGGTCGTCCTATGTCTAGTATTCCCTTATGTTTTCTTCTGTTTATCTCATGACAACCCTTCTGTTCCATTTACCGATGATGGTATGATATGAAATATATGTTACATTGGTACTCATTTGAGTAAGGTACCGGGTGCCCATCGTGGCCCTTTTGTTTGGGTCGTGACAAAAGTGGTGTCATAGCACTTCTGTCCTAGGGAGTCTACAGGCCGTGTCTACTAGAGTATTGTTTATGGGTATGTTGTTCAACACACTTATAAGCAGGAGGCTACATGGCATTTAGGACTGTCACTCTTTCTTCTTACTCCAGATCATGTGGTAGAGCTCAATTGTAAGAATTTGAACTCTTAAATTCTATTTTATTCATAATACAACGATTCCTACATCCAGAAAGATAGTTAGTAAGAGATTGAATATGGTTTTGGAAGTGTTAAGTCAGAAGAACTCGATTTTACATCATGCTTATGATGAGTAAATGTTAGGTATTCAACAGATCACGTGTGTACTAAGATATGTAAGCTTATTGATAAGGATCCCTAAGGCAAGAATATGTATCCACTCATATGGTAAAAAGGAATAATAGAATGGGAAGGTAAACACAAGTTTCAGTAAGTAAAAGAAGCAAGGTGAAGAAGGGTACGAGGTATCCAATTAATAAAGATTAACAGTATTTACAATTCAAGCAGAGAAATATAAGCATTTTGAGATACTTTCAACAGTAACTAATATATGTACAATTAGCCACACCCATCTCAATTATGCCCTGTGGGAGCTGACAGATATTGTTTAAGAGAAGGATGGGATATCAAGATCAAGATGGAGTTTGAGTAAAGGAAAATTATGGATGGATTGTTAGCATTAGTTGATATTTTCGAAGGATAGTGCAAATGTGGTACTAGATCATCTTGTGAGACACCCAGATGGTGAAATCAATAATAGTAAAATCAGATATGAACACTAGAATATTCATAAATTTCAGAAGATAGGCAGTGGGATCCTCGAAGGATAAATATTTACCTTAGTATGACTCCAACCCCAAGTAAAAAGAAGGGAGAATGTTAGGAATTCCTAAGAGCCGGTAAGATGAATCAAGGGGAGCTAAAAGTGAAAGAACATTTTGTTGAAGTTTTTAGAATAAAGTGATAGATAAAAATATTAGTCAGAGAATTAGAAGAGAGTGAATATAGCATTATGAGTAAGATGTGATAAATGGATGATAACAGTAAATCAAAATATGACACGGAGACAGAGTCTATAGTTAAGTGAAGGAAAAGACAAGAACTGACAGGCCTTGAGGTAATAAAAAAGTATAAGGAATAAAGTCATATCCCAATTTCAAAAAATAAGTTAGTGACTCCAATGTGATTACCAGAGGGAAAAGTTAGACCGCTAGAGTAATAGAAATCACTATGGGCTAGTGAACAAAATATATTGAACATGAATTAGGGATAGGATGATTTGATAATAGTCGACATCATGAAAATTTTAGAGATTGCGTTCCGGCATTAATAGAATGGACAACAAAAGAATAACCTTTAAAGTTCATTTAGGAAGACGGTGCCCTAAAGAAAGCATTGTGAGAAGACTTAAGCTTAAGGGACTAAGTATGCTAGTTACACTAGGCATCACCTTAGTGCATAAGAAATTCAAATATCCTTGGTACAGAAGGGTAGTCATAAGGTGAGTTAGTGTCATTTATGATGTAAAAAGGCACCAAAGATGAAGAGGTAAAACATCTATAGGTAGATCGTTGTAGCATTAAATTTTAGTACTCCCCTAAAGAGGTAAGTTGGTGTGATATAATATTGATTCATAGTTAAATGGTTCAGGTAACTATGGACTGGTAAAGGAAAATTGTGGTAAAAAGGCAAAAGGGGTGAGGTTTCATTTATTTAGATCTTACAGAAATGTCACGACTCCAGAACATTATGCAAGAACAATGCCGGGGAGAGGCTATAAGAGTTCCCAACAATGATGTTTTTAATAAAGAAGTGTGAATGGACACTTGATACATGAGCAGCCAGTGCAAGAGGTAAGTTAAGACAAAGGATATAACCCAAGAGAGATTACGCAGAATATAGATATGAGAATGGACCAATTAGTAGTTAATAGTTGATTTAGAAAGAGTCTAGTTACATCTAGACAAGATGATACAAATAAATCAATAGATCATGCTAGATAAACGTAGTGAACCCCAACATAGGGAATTCAGTCTCACAGATATGACATTGTGATACTTGAGAAAGATTAAGATAGGGTTGGGGTTGTTAAAGGTACCATATGAGTGTTATGGAAATAAAAGAGAGTGCCACTAGGAAGACAGTCAAAATTTCAGTTCAGAAGCAACCATACGAGCACACAAGTGAAGAGGTAAGTAACTAAGGATAATTATGAGAGAGTAAGAACATAAAAAATTCCTTCGGGTATACCACGTAATAAGCTCGCAGCTTTATACGAGTCAGAGGATCTCCCCTAAGTGCTACAACGAAAGACTAGCTGAGGAAATAAGGAAGAAGGCTTCAATCTAAGCATAGTAACTTGAAGAAGAAATGATTTTGTAACAATAGTCTCACTAAACATCGCATGCACTCCATAAGAAAGTGGAACCTATCGTGATTAACGAAAGGGAAATCAAAAGTGATATTTGAGATCATATGAGTTACAAGGAATTCCAGTATTCGTGGGCAACATGATAGGTTGTTTATCACATAAAATCGTATACATATTTAGATATGCCCGTTCAAAGTAGGGACTTCTGCGAACTCATTTGGAATTTTAGCCTATTATGAAATTTTTCCAATTTGACTTAGACTTAGGTCTTTCCTTGGACCTCCGCATTACTAATTAAAAGACTTATACACTTATATACCAAATCCAATTGATGGACATCATGCTAATAGCACATAAAACATTATAATTAGCCTACATGGCACCACGAAATCCTAATTTACTTAGCAAAATTTTCTGGGGCCTTACATTCTCTCCCCCTCCCCCCCTTAGGATCATTCGTCCTCGAATGAGGAGTAGAGTCCGCCTCAAATACTTTAACATATAATGTCTCTTTTCTAACCTACCTCAAGTCCCTTAATTTTGACTAACTCCCAAATTTTCCAAATATTTTGGCAGAGTCTCCTTTGTAACTAGGACTATCCACCTGCCAGAGAGCCACCAAAACCATCCTGAAAATACATCTACAACGCGATAAAGCACCACAATGTGTATATCAATAACACGAACCCCAGTATTACAAGCACTGCATTATCACGATGATACTTGGACATGGACTGCACATTTTTAAATAATAATACCCAGAATGTACCTTTCGAATCAAAACCAATTGTTATACAATCAAGCAGAAATATTTTCTTTCCACGACACTTTCGGCCTTCAAGGTGGCCTCCTCGACTTACAAGCTTTTCTATAACACTTTTACGGAAACAATCCCAACCTCCAGACTTATCTAACAAGGATGACAGATACATACCTCGCATAAGCTAACTATCCATTAACTTCACCTTCAATAATTTCCATCGGAATGATACACAAAGGATCTCCAACTACCTTCGTAGACATACACATGTGAATACACAAAATATATGGGGGAAACTATGGGGAAACTTCATACTCCTAGTAGGCCTAATGTGAACTACACTTATTCTACTTTCATTATCAATTTACATAACATCTTTAGAGGGAAAATATTGAGAATAACCCATTCGTATTCCTAAACTCAAAATCTCTACACGAACACTCACGCTAAACTTTTGATGACCTTCAATAATTACTCTAAGATGTGCTATCATACACTGACCATAAAATTACCTATCTAACATATGTGATCACACGGGGATGATCCTCATTTGACATGTTTGGACCTTAAATACCCAATAGATTTAATACAATGAGGGACAACAGAGTTCAAGATCGGGCTGGAGTTATCCAGGGATTCATTAATGCGCTGAGCAGAGTACTTTTTGAGGTTATATGCTAAGGGACATGAAAATTACTACTAATAATATGGACATGGTTAATCGTTGTAACGACATTAATTATTAGACAAATGAGGCATATGGGTAACTAGTACATTGGAAATAGGAATTATTAAGGAGGAATATTCAACTACGTGACCCAGTCGTCTCCTAGAGTGTAGGGAAAATCCGTCTATCAAGAATGAGAATACTCTGGCACCTTGAATGCGATATGGGTTTCAAAATACATGAAGTTAAGTTACACTCTTAACATTAACTGACACAAGGAATCTATGCCACAAACCCATGAGGATAAAAAGAAGTTGAACACTTATGAGATTATCATATTTCAAACAGCTTAACCCTTCCTGATAATTGATCCTATATGAGAGAACTAAAGATACGACAACTTGTCTTTCAAATCAATATGCTCGTGATATGTGCAAAAATGAAGGCATCTAATCTCAACCTTTCACGAGTAAAACCACATAGCCAGGACATCTGAATGTTGGGACGAAATCACGTATTGGTTAGAGGGGTTCTAATGGTTAACATGATGCTCCAAGAAGAAAGACAAATGACACTCTTATCCACCCAGGGAAGTGGAAGACCAAGGGTAGCAAAACTCCCCTCACATGACAATGACATGGTCAATTATTCTAGAAGTCGAGTGAGCAGAAGGCCACGTAACCCATCCAATCCGACCCATTTAAGACTTTTTAAAAAAGGGACGCACTTTGATTTGAAATAAAGGCAATATAAGCTTGAACTTAGGGGAAATCATTACTTTTGGAACCCATGAGACAAGCCCACGTAGCCTTAGAAAATCATTAACAATGGCAAGAAAGTACTTAAAACCATTACGAGTAGAACAAGACCTCAAAGTGCCCACATGGATAAGTTTGAAAGAATGAGACGTCTTAGTGCATTTATCGGGGAGAAGTAACCTAGGTTATCTAGTCACAGGGACAAGCAGAGCAGATAAATGAAAAGAAAGTGAGAGAGCCAATGGAAGTAACCTTTACATTGTAACCACTAGGAAGGGTGGTAATATAAAGGGATTACGAGAAGCTAAATTTTTTAAAGAAGATCTCTGTATGAAGTCACGTGATGTATAGCTCCAGAATTCAAAAATCCAATTATGTTTGGCAACTCTACTTCATAATGAAGCACTACAACACACTTCTACACAACCAGCTATTACAAGCCACACGGGAGATGCTATAAGACGTGACTGAGAGAAAGGCTTTGACATATGAATATGTTACTAAGTATATTTGTCCTTGGTCAACCCAAAACCAAAAGACGAGAGTTAGACTGATAAGCAAATCGTTGGACTAGCACATGTTTAGATAATCCATTATCGAAAGGAGATCATTCAATCTCAGCAATTGAGGTATGCTATCAACCCTTGATGAACTTGAAGTGAGGTGGGAACACAATGAGATAGTATAAAATAATTATGGAAGGTTTGCAGATGTTCATAATGAGTTCTCCATGGATTTTGACTTGAGAAATACCCAGATGCTAATGAAAGACAGAAAATAGGAGAAACAGGTGTTGTGCTATGATAACCTCCAAAGGTGCGCTTGGTCTTGACAGAGAGCCTAGTAAGGGTCCTTACAAGACAGGAAGTGTTACAATGACACATAGAAGGATATGCTCTCTCATGGTTATCGAACAAGTGTGGGGAAACTACCACAATGAATTCGCCAACTAAGGAACACAGTTACCACATGTTGTGGAGGTGTAAAGAGAAAATAAATATTTGTTATGAGATGGACATGCTTTTGCTATATTAACTCCCAACTGCAATACACGTCCACGCCACGGACAACCACCATACTAGGAACAGAGTGAGCTACTTACTGCAGGATGTCCCAAGTGGACACGAAAGTTATACTAAGATGGCATCACAAGATCTTCCTATGATGGGGATGTGAGGATCTCAATTTTCAGAGAGACTTTACGAACACGGTGACCATTTCGATTGACATATACTCATGTTATAGGGGTTAAGGTACGCTCTTATATTACTAGACAATGAGAAGCTTTCATGATGATGCTCGCAAGAGAGTATAGTAATTGTTCAAACCATATAAGCCATATACACAAGTGAGTAAAAGAGTGACTCGAGAAGGATCGCAACACTGGGATGTTTTACATGGAACTTGACACCACATATGTCACACCTCCTTTTTCCCAAGGGATAGGAAATACAGGAGTTTTTCCAATTTAAGTGACATAATCGAAATGGGATTATTTATTTTATTCAGAGTCTTCATTTGGAATAATTTATGGTGTCCTAAGTCACCGATTTATTTTAAATCCCAAATCGAGGAAGATTGCCTCCATTTTAAGTCTGCAAATCTAGAAGATCGGGTAAGGAACTCTGTTAACCCGGGAGAAGGTGTTAGGCACTCCCGAGTTCCATAGTTTTAGCACGGTCGCTTAACAATTTATACTTGGCTTAAATTATTGTTTAATTACATATTTTAGAACCTATGTGTATTTTACCTTTTAAACTCTTCTTATTACTTGATTATTCGTGATTATAAAATTATCTCGAGTCACGCGAACGTGTACTCTTTTTGTTTGGTGCGTTAAGAATCATGTTATGCGTACGGGTACACAATTAATAATACTTTATTATTATTAAGATTGTTTGGTCAAGGCCGCGGGAATGCGTACCTTGATTTATTTTGGGAATCATAATTATGTCACGCGAACGTGTACATAATTACGATAATAAATTTTAAAACACGCCTAAAGCACTCTAACGATGTTCATTATTCTTCTCAAATTTTGAGATTATTGTGAGGCCAAGAGTATCACGCCCCAAATTCGAGGGACATGACCGGCGCCCGACCGGGAAGCCCCAGCCAAGCGGACCTGGGTGCCTTTCCTACCCCACGCGTTACCCCATGTTTTCCTTACTCATTATTTGCAAGAACTAGCCATATAATTAACTTAAAACACCTTTTGCAAAATATACATACATAGTAGTTAACGAAGTTATTAATTCGTTGCCCAACAAAAGAAACGGGGATATACATAAGCTTTTACCCATATCCACTGTCTACGGGGCCTCTAAAAGTACAACAAGATAATACAGTATATGCCGGTAACAAGGCTCCGGCTATACCTTACACAACAGCAAAATAAAACTACGAAAACAAATCGTCCTAAGCCACGCAGGGCCCTCAGGGGAATGGGGCTCACCAAAAAACTGATGGAAGGCGGAGGGAGAGCTACGAACGGTGGGCTGGAGTACCTGCTACAGATCCACCTACAATCATAACACGAATGTAGCATCCCCGACAAAAATGGACGTCAGTACATTTGAATTGTACTGGTATGTATGAACAAACTTTGCTCCAAGTAAACTCGAACCATAAATAAGTAAGCAGTAGTAATAGAACGACAATCAAATCCACAAGAAGAGAATAATTAAGCCAAACAGGTATACAACCTCTCCTCCATAAATAAGTATGTAATTTTAATAGAAATAACAATCAAATCCACAATGAGAGAACAATCAAACCAAACAAATTTACAATCTCTCCTGTTTCCCCTTCCACATTTCCACATCAATAGTTTCACAGTTGGTTCAAAATTTCATTTCAATGACGATTTCGATCGCTTTCCAACCTTATTACCTCGGCCACCCTTATCACCACAACCCACACCTTATTACTTCGTGTTGCAGCGCGCAACCCGATCCCACCGAGCAAATCACAATTCACAAGCAACACCACAACCAAAAAGTCACAAGAATAACAACAACAATTCTCAAGAAATAACAACAATAATTCTCAAGGAGTGACAACGATAATTTACATGAACTCCCAAGGCCATTAATACCATTTCCTTCCATCACTTGTGTCACAATTCTTACCACATAGCACATTCACAATCACAAACCTGGTTTATTTTCAATTACTTGCATCAATAGAGTGAAGGCAATACCACAATCACCCAACCATACCAACCACAAGAATTTCACACCAATTCACGTAAAAATCACATACCAAGCACTCGAATACCCAAAAAAGGTGATTTTACCAAGTTCAAAGTTAGCCATACATACCTGGAGCCGAATTCCTTTTTAATTCTTACTTCAAATTCACCGAAATCTAGCAACGTCAATATAGTGCACAAATTAATACACATAGCTTAGAATTCAAGGTTCACAATCACTACCCGAATATATTTAGGCCATTAACCCTTTCTTTGCACAAGTCTTTGCTCCCACCCCATTACTCTCACTAGGTTTTAGGTTATAAAAAGACATGCATGAATGAGTTCGACGCTTATTTTCAAAAACCTACGCGTGAGACTCCCCCCTTTATTTAAACAGAATTTCAATGGGAAAAGTTAGGGAATTTACCTGTAGGGAAAGGGGTATGAAGACAAGCTTGAATTTCCCCGGCCCGGATAGCTTTGAAGAACAAGATTTTGGAGAAGATGAGTTTCTCTCTCAAGACACTCTCTTCCTCTCTCTTAATTTGATCAGAATGTCGTTAAAATGAGGGGGGTTGGGGTGTTTTATTAAAAAGGAGGTCGGGTTTTAAAATTGGGAAAAATAGAAGCCCGGCAAGATCTGCGGTTGCATTCTACGGTCGCAGAACTGAAATGCAGTCCGCATAGTGGACCGCAAAAATGCCCTCAAAACTCTGAAGGTCTGTTTCGGTATGCGGCAGGAATGCGGTTTGCATATTGATTATGCGGTCGCATAATGGACCGCATATTCAACATCAATTTTGACCTATCTACTATTTCACTATGCGGCAGGAATACGGTCCGCATAGCTGATCTGCGACTGCATTCTGGACCGCATAAATGACAATCTCTGGAAACTTGATTCTTTTGATTTTTAAAAGCTTAGAATTCTACACATTCCTAACACATGTTCAGAGCCGACACCACAAGTTACTAGGTTTTGAGTTCAAAAATTTTACGGGGTCTCACAAAGAGCTTAGGGAAATATTTGCGGAAGAAGTGAATGATGAAGCTATTTGAAATCATAAAACAACCATTTATATAATGTGATTGACGTTTGCACATTAAAACTAAAGTTTCACTTCTTATCTAACAAGTAAATGAACTAATTTCGATAACTATGCTAGACTTGTGAATAAGTCACGTCAAGTAACTAACAGGGATATGTTTAAACATTTAACAAACTTTTCTATCTTTATCTAGCCATTCACATAATTTTATAACTATGAATTTTTTATTACAAAAGAAAAACATATACGAAATCTCCATAATTTCAACAACAGTGAAACAAAACAAGATAGTTGGGGAACTAAGCAATGGAATGATATCACAGTCATAAAACATTCAACATGACGAGAATAGAGCATGAAATTAACTAATATGACAACAATAAAAATAAATTAAACTTTTGATAAAAAATATCTCCAAGAAAACGGTACAGCAACAGAGAAAAGCACCGACGTAGAGACGATGACCAATGAATCAAACACATAACCACGACCGAGACTCCAACGATGGCGACAAAACTCAACGAAAAGAGATCTCCTCTCTTCTCTTTGTTCCCATCACTTTCTATGTTCTATTCTGATTTTGCCATGAATAATGGGTGTATTTAAGATTAAGTTTGAGCCAAAGATAAAGATGGAGATTTGGCTTCTCAAAAATGGTCCCCCCATTAAAGCAGATTATGCTTTTACTTATATAGATGCTAATGAGATCGTGTGCATGTTTTGTGTGTGGGGTGAGAGACGTGAAAGTTAGGGAGTGTGGGTGAGGGACGTGCGAGTGTGTGTGCAATGTGAGTGCAAGACGTGAAAGGTGGGGGAGTTAGAAAGTATTGTATACTTACAGATTTACTTTTCTTATTCTTTTTCGTTAGATTTTTTTTAAAACTTTTACTAAGTTGAAAAATAAATAAATAAAGGTAAAATACACACACACACACACACGTGTGTATGTGTGTGTGTGTGTGTGTATATATGTATATATATATATATATATATATATATATATATATACAAACTTAAATTTTAGACTAAAAAAATTAGTATAAATAAGAAAATCCAATATTTACACTATAGTTTAAATTGTACTAAGAAAATACTATAGCTTATATATAAATAATTCATTCTCTAAGAATATGAGTGTTTTTTTGTATTTTTTTTCTTTTAATAAAACCTATTAAGAGTAATATAAAGGTTTTAAATATTAAGATTAGACCTAAAAGAAATATTTACACTGACATAGTATATGATTTAGGGTGTGGTAAAAAATTAGGCATTCACAACATAGGTAAACTTTACGACGGTGCATGCATAGGCACAAATGAGCAAACGTTGTCCATAAAAAAGATTTTGTAACACATTCATCAGATGTAGTCCCCAGTTGAGAATTTAGGAAAGAAAGTGGGAAGTATTAATCCTAGAGTTATAACTCAATTCAAGGACGTATTTATAGAACTTAATTCCATAAGAGGATGTAAATAAGAGAATTTGTGATACATTGGATTCAAAAACAATATGTCTCCTTCAAGGAGTAGTTACGCACAAGTTTTTGTGACTCACATCTTATTAAGACCATGTTTATGAGGAATCTTCAATATGGATGTAGACATGCAATGAGTAAAATTTTTGTGTTGTTCATAATGATGTACTAGGGAGTGACTTACTCAGTGACTTTAGATTGATAGGACAATAACTTAATTAATGCCCCTCGACTCCACATCCCTAACACACGTTGGTAACATACAAATATACTACATTATCCAGTGGTGCCGTGACATTAATAGGAACGAGGTTACTCCCCTTAGCCAATCACTCCATGGCTTGATACATTCTCATAACAAACGCTTGGGCAATCTCCCTCAGATTCAATGGTGGGGTCATTCCCTCCTTAATGCTTCAAACTCGTGGATTATGGTATCGAGATTACTCATCTGGAGAATAAGACATAGCTAGGAAATTAGCTCCCTATCTTGGGTTCTACCGCACGATCTGGAGTATCAAAGAAGAGTGAAATTCCTAAATGTCCGAATAGCCTCAAACTTATAGATGTGATCGACAACACACCAATAAGAAGGACTATACTAGACACGACTTTGAGACATTCTAGGACACTTTAAAACCTTAGGCTCTGATACCAAGTTTGTCACGCCCCAAAATCTGAGGAGCACGACCGGCGCTCAACCGAGTAAACCCGACTGAGCAATCCTGTTCTGTTTCATTCGAGGAGATGAACTCCATTAATCATGCTTTGTACATATATCATTAACAAATTCCATATCATTTCAATTAGCAACTTCATTCATAATTTTCAAAAAAAATATTACAAGTTTTATACATCTTTGCCAAACATCAATATTTCTAATTCAATTCCCCAGTATCAAACTCCACCCATAACCTGTCTACGGAGCCTCTAAATGCAACTGAAGAATAATATGGAAATGCCGGCAACAAGGCTCCGGCTATACCTCAAATACAAAGTACATGATAAACAGATAAAACAGGACCCCGAAATGAAGTGGGGCTCACCAAGTCAGCTGAAAGGAAGATGCAGCACTATCTGCGACCAATACTGCCTGCTATGGAAACACCTACATCCATTTAAATATGTAGCGCCCCCGGCAAAAGGGACGTTAGTGCCGTCGAATAGAACTAGTATGTATAACTAAACACCATCTTATTAGAAAGAACAACCATACAACAATAAAGAAATCATAAGGATCAACAAAGCTTTAAACAATTACCACATCATCAAATACAAATAAGGGATCACATAATTTTCACATAATTTCCATAACTTTAGTTTGGGGAATTCCATATTGTTGAATCATTATCCACATTACCACCACTTCCTTGAACGGAGTCCGATCACGGCCCAATTGGCTAAGCCGTCTCCCCGAGATGTTACCATTATTTTACTCTCACTTTCCAGTTTCAATTATCAATACATTACCACCATGTGTGTATAACATGGCATCTGATCATGGCCCGATCGGCTAAGCCTCCTTACCAAGATGTTACCTCAATCACAATTTCATCCTCACTTTCTGATTTTAATATCAGCACAATACAACCATGAGTGTATCATGGCATACGATTACGGCCCGATCGGCTAAGCCGTCTTACCAAGACGTTACCCTTTTCCATTAATCATCTCACTTCAATTTTTGTTTCATATATATTATTTCATAGGCACTTAGGGCTACAATTTCCACATCATATCCACTTTCAATACAAACATTGCAATTTAGGATAACAGGTACAAACAGGAGCAATTCAAGTGTAAACATAGATAAGATTTCACATAGTTGGCATGACAATCTCAATTTAAATCCTGACATTGAGGTCTAGGCATTCCAATATATGGTTTATATTCTTCACACATCTTTAAATTAGCAAGAATAGTATATTAAACATGTTGAGGCGCCCCTATCACGTATACACCGTTGCAAAACCAATTCATGTGAAATAACAATCAATTCATCAATCCATTTTCAGTCTTACCACATTTGCATATACACCAACGGAGCTCGATCTCTAATAAAAAGGGGTTTTAGCCATGCATACCTCAAAGAGCTTTCCCTTAAGTTTCTACAATACACCAACACCTCTAGAAATAAAAATCTATAAGGAGATAACGGAAATCGATTAATAATTAGGAAGATTACCCATGGTGTAACTCTCTTAGGAATTTCATCAAACACCTAACATGTGAAGTTGACTACAAGGTTTAGAAATGGCAATTCCTTCCTCCCTCAACCAATTTAAACATGAACTACCCATATTAGTTCTTTAACATCACATACTACAACTTAGTCCCACATGCATGGCCTATTTCTAATCCTCACAACATAATTGAACCTTTAACCTCTTGCATGAAATCTTGGAAGTAGGACTTACCCGGGTGGAGGACAATCTATGGTTATCTCCCTTGATTCTTGAAGACTTGAGCAAGATGTGGATGATTATGAAGTTAGGCCCCTCCTTTCTCTCTCTATATGCTCTCATCTCTCTATAAAATCACTAGGAAATGACCCTAAATGAAGCCCCTCAACCTATTTATGAAAATGGGGTCGGGTTATAAAAATAGGAAAAATAGACCTCCGAAACAGGGTCTGCGATCGCAGAATAGACCGCAAAACAAGAACGTGGGCCGAAGAATGCATCGCAAAATAGGTGCTCAAAACTTGGCAACACTGCCCCAATCTACGACAGATCTGCAATCGCAGAGTCAAAAATGCGACATATTTGCGATCACAGATTCGACACAGGATCGCATTTTTTTAGCCTTTGGTAATTTGATCATAGTAGGAATGTCCAAATGACGAACGGTTTGAAGCGTTGGAAACTAGACTCGAAGACCTTTCATATGATAGGTTTTTGATCATATAAAACCTTACACATATTTAGATATGCTCGTTCTAAGTAGGGACTTGTGCGAACTTATTTGGAATTTTAGCCTATTATGAAAATTTTCCAATTTGACTTTAGAATTAGGCCTTTCCTTGGACTCCATATTACTTACTAAAATACTTATACACTTAATACCAAATCCAATTGATTCCCATCATATTAATAGCACATAAAACATTATAATTAGCCTACATGGCACCACAAAATCCTAATTTATTTAGCGAAATTTTCCAGAGCCTTACAGTTATGGCACTTGAAGGCCAAGGATTATGGAAGAGGGTACCTCAGTTTGAGTCCCTTGATTTAGAAAAGAGTACTACACCACTAGTAAAACTATCAGTAGAGGAACCACCCCGACTGGAGCTCAAACCGCTTCCAGCTCACCTCAAGTACGCTTTCTTAGGGCCTAATTCTACTTTACTTGTTATTATATCATTCGGTTTGCTAGCTGTGTTGGTAGAGCAACTACTATAGGTGTTATAGGAATGTAAGACTGCCATTGGTTGGACCATGGTAGACATAAAGGGTATCAACCCAGATTTTTATATGCACAAGATTCTCTTGGAAGAAGGGTGTACTTTCCATAGAACATCAATAAAAGCTGAACCCGAATATGAAAGAGGTGGTGAAGAAGGAAGTGATCAAATGGTTAGATGCGGGTATCATCTTCCCCATCTCTAACAGCAATTAGGTCAGCCATGTTCAGTGTGTGCCGAAAAAAGGAGGAATGATGGTCGTATAAAATGAGAATAACGAGGTGATCTCGACTCATACAGTCACGGGATGGCGGATTTGCATGGATTACCGAAAATTGAACACATCCACTCGGAAGGACCATTTTCCCTTGCCATTCATTGACCAAATGTTGGACAGGTTGGCTGGGTGATCTCACTTCTGTTTCTTGGATGGATATTCGGGGTACAAACAGATCTCAATAGCCCCCGAAGACCGAGAAAAAACATACTTCAACTGTCCGTATGGCATCTTTTCCTTTCAGATAATGCCTTTTGGGCTTTGTAATGCACCAGCTACATTCCAACGGTGCATGTTAGCCATTTTCACGGACATGGTTGAAGACATTATGGATGATTTCTCCATGGTGGGGGATTCATTCGAGGACTGTCTTTACAATTTAAGAAGAGTGCTCAGAAGCAGTGTGGAGACAAATTTAGTGTTGAACTGAGGAAAAGTACCATTTTATGGTACAAGAAGGGATAGTCTTGGGACATCGAGTGTCCAGTAAAGGAATCGAGGTTGACCACGCTAAGGTTGACGTGAATGAGAAGTTTCCACTGCCTACTTCATTCAAGGCAGTGAGAAGTTTCTTTGGGCACGTCGGGTTCTACTGGCGATTCATAAAAGATTTCTCTAAGATTGCTAACCCCTTATGTAAACTCCCTGAAAAGGATCAGCCCTTTGTGGTTTCTAATGATTGCAGGTTGGAATTTGAGGAGCTGAAGAAGAGATTGGTGAATGCACCCATCATTGTTGCACCCAACTGGGAGCAACCATTAGAGCTCATGTGCGATGCAAGTGACTATGCTATAGGAGCAGTCTTGGGGCAGCGAAAGGATAAACTGATGCACCCAATTAACCATGCAAGCAGAACGCTAAGCGGTGCACAACTCAATTACACTGTAACGGAAAAAGAGATGTTGGCTATTATTTTTGCATTCGACAAATTCAGGTCATACTTGATTGGTTCAAAAGTTATTGTTTATATTGACCATGCAGAGATTAGGTACCTGATAGATAAGAAGGAGTCAAATCCACGCTTGATTTGCTGAGGTTCTTTTACTATAAGAATTTGATCTGGAGATCAGAGATAGAAAAGGGACAGAGAACCAAGTACCTAACCACCTCTCAAAGTTGGAAGGAGCTGAAAAGAAGGTAGAGATTGAGGATATAACAGAGACATTCCCGAATGACAGTTACTAGCAAAGACAATGGAGGAGACACCGTGGTATGCTGATATTGCTTATAATTTAGCAAGTGGTATTGTACCTTATGAACTCTCCTAAATTCAAAAGAAAAACTTCTTTCATTATTGTCGGTCTTATTATTGGGATGAACCTCTACTATTTAAAATACATGTAGATAACATGATCCGGAGGTGTATCCCCGAGAAAGATCAACACTCTGTTTTACAGGCTTGCCATGCTTCACCATATGGTGGTGTGACGACCCAAAGGGTCATCACCTGTATTCCTACGCACTCTGTACTTCTGAGGCCGTGAAAATCGTGCTTCGGGTTGCGTCGATTTGTGTGCGCAGTCTGGGCTCGTAGCCGAAAAGTTTAAATATGAAATTTGTGAAAAAAGATCATAAATCTTGGTAGTTAAATTTATTAAGTTTAACTTCGGTCAATGTTTTGGGCAAACGGATCCAGACTCGTGATTCGACGGTCCCGGAGGGTCCGTAGGAAAATATGGGACTTGGGTGTAGGCTCGGAATCAAATTCCAAGGTCCAGGTCCGCGAAATGATTTTTTTTATGTGAAATTATTTTCTTAAAATAATTAAGGAAATTGGAAAATGAATTTGATTAAAAGACTGTGGTATCGGGATTGTATTTTGGTTCTGATGCCCAATGCATATCTTTATGTGGTTTAAGCAATTGCTGTAAAGTTTGGTCGAATTTGGACGTCATTTGACGTGTTTTGAACTAGAAACTCTAAACTTGATGTTTTATGGAAATTGGAAGGAAATCATGGGTCTTGAGGCCTAACTTGGTGATTTATGATGTCGTTTGGGCAATTTGATCGCACGGATGAGTCCGTAGTATATTTTTGAGTTTATATGTATGCTCGGTTTGGAGCACCGAGGGCTTGGGTGAGTTTTGAGTAGGTCCCGGGAGGAGGTCTTAGGCTAGAAATATCAGATGGTTGCAGGTTCAGGGAGTTGCAGGCCCCCAGCGCACCCGCGATTGATTCCGCGCAGTCAACGCTGGAAGACACGCGGCCGTGGTGCATTCTTGTGCAGTACGCATGGCTAGGTTCAGAGGGCCATTGGATCAAGTCAACCAGCGCGGCCGCGTGACTAATCAGTGCGGTTCACACTGGGAGATTCAGAGAGGGAGATTTTGGTCCATTCCTCCAGCGCGGTCGCGCACCAAATCAGTGCGGTTCGCGCTGGGTGGGTTCAGAGAGGGTCATTTCCAGTCCCTCAGCGCGACCGCGGAGAACTTCTGTGCGGTCCGCGCTGAGCCTCCGGTAGGGTATAAAAGGTCGGAATTTTCAGTCATTTTTCACTTTTTCAAAACCCAAAACACAAGAGGCGATTTTCCAAACGATTCTTCTTCTTTAAAACGATTGGTAAGTGATTTCAAACTTATTTTCTTTACTCCTTAACATCTTTAAACATAATTTCAACTTCAAAACAAAGGTTTTAGTGGGAAAATTTGGGAATTTAGGGTAGAACTAGGTTTTCTAAAATTGTGGGTGTTGGACCTCAATTCAAGGTCCGATTCCAAAATAACTTATACATTTGAGTTCATAGGGGAATGGGTAATTGGGTTTTGGTTCGAACCTTGGGTTTTGACCATGTAGGCCCGGGGGTGTTTTTGACCTTTTGGGGTAAATTGATGAAAAAGCTATAATTATTCATCGGGTTTGATTTGTTTAGCACATATTGATAACATGAAGTCCTTATTGCATAGATTTGGTAGAGTTGGAGCCGAATTCGAGGGGGAAAGCAATTGTTGAGGATTGAATTGTCCGTTGAAGTTCGAGGTAAGTGTTTGGTTTAACCCTAGCTTGAGGGAATAGGATTTGAGCCTTGTTTGCTATTTGCTAAATGATCGAGTACGATGTATAGACATAGTGACGAGTATATATACATTGGTGTCTAGCATGACCGTGAGTCCTTAAAGGGTGATTATCATGATTTTGTTGTGAATTCCATGTTAATTAAGGATTTCTATATATTGTAAAGAACATGTGAAAAACATTATGATCATTTGATTTTCGTGGTGTATTGGCTCGGTTGTAATACGAATTGAAAATGTATCTGAGATTATAAAATTCTCGGGAGCATTCGCTCAAGTGATAAAGTGAGATGTGAAGTAAGAAATGAAAAAAAGCTAATGAGTTATTGGTTATTCCCTTGCCGGGATGTTTTGCTGTTTCGTAGATTTTTCATCCTTGCCGGGATATTCAAATTGTTGTTATTGTTCCCTTGCCGGGATTCCTATTTTTGTTTGTCTATTCCCTCGCCCCATTGTTTGTTATTGTTGTTTGGGTGAGGACGAGTGATAAAGCACGAAGGGTGATGTTGTGCACGATTGTGATATGTATACTAATGCACGAAGGAACATTCCATGCCATGATATGATTACTAATGCACGAAGGAACATTCTGTGCCATGATATGATTACTAATGCATGAAGGAACATTTTGTGCCATGATATGAGTGTTTATGCACGAAGGATCATTCTGTTCCATCATTTTGTGAGGTAAAACACGAAGGGTGATGCCGTCTACTTTATATGATTGTTTTGGTGAGAACGAGAGTAAAAGCACAAAGGATGGTGCCGTGTAACTATTGATTTCCTAATCTCGATGATATTGTAGTTGTACTGTTTCATTACTTATTTATTGATTTTATACCTGAACTGTTACAGCCCCTACAGCATGCTCCCTTCCCTCTTGACTGGTTAGTTTTTGTATACCTTTATATTGCACACATATGTATTGAACTGCACAGGTTTGTTTGGTAGTCCGGTCTAGCCTCGTCACTACTTCGCCGGGGTTAGGCCAGGCACTTACCAGCACATGGGGTCGGTTGTGCTGATGCTACACTCTGTGCATCTTTTTGCACAGATCACAGTGCCGAAGCAGCTTTTAGACAGTAGTAGTAGATTTGGGAGTTGACTTCAGTCCAGAGACACCGAGGTAGCCTTGCTGACGTCTGCAGGCCCGGAGTTTCTTCTATCTTTACTTTAGTTTGTTATCATTTATACTGGAACAAACAGAAATAAGTTTTTATTCAGACATTTTATTTAGCATTCTCTAGACGTTCGTGAGTTTGTGACTCCAGTTCTTGGGTAGAGTTGTATTGGACTTTCGCATTTCTTTTAGTTTATTTATATTTAATACTTCCGCTTTTCTATTAAATGATTCGTTGTTTTTAATAATGTCGAGGTTTGCTAAAAGATGTAATAAATAATTGGCTTCCCTGGCTCCTAATAGTAGGCGCTATCACGACTCCCGAGGATGGGAAATCCGGGTTGTGACAAGTTGGTATCAGAGCACTAGGTTACATAGGTCTCACGACTCTCGGACAAACTTAGTAGGGTTTGAGGTATCGGTACGGAGACGTCTGTACTTATCCCCAGAGGCTGCCAAGTTAGGAAAAATCTCTCCTTTGTTCTTTCCTGCCGTGCGGTTTGGTTTCTCAATGCTAATTGGACTTCTACTCTATTTTCTCGCAGATGGAAAGAACACGCGCTTCTTCATCTTCATACCAGCAGTCCGAGCCCCAGGCAACTCCAGCTATGGGCAGAGGACGAGGCTGTGCTAGAGTCCGAGGTAGGGGCAGAGCTCAGCCCCGAGTAACAGCACCAGCGGCGGAGCCTCGGGTCAGTTTTGAGAGGAGGTTCCAGCCCCATTTCCAGCAGCGCCAGTGGGCCCAGCTCAGGTCTCAAAGGGGTTTGTAGCCATCCCAGTTCTTCAGGACGCTTTGGTTAGATTGGTAGGCCTTATGGAGAGCATCACTCAAGCGGGTTTGCTTCCAGTAGCACCAGCCACTTCTCAGGCTAGAGGAGGAGTTAAGACTCCCGCTACACGTACTCCGGAGCAGGTAGCTCCCCAGGCTCAGGTTCCAGTGGTTCAGCCAGCTGTGGCAGTTCAGCCGGGTATTGTGATTCAGACCGGCAATGGAGCGGCTATGTCCACAGATGCTTTGTAGAGGTTGGATAGATTCACCAAGCTCTTTACCACCACATTCAGCGGTGCTTCTTCAGAGGACCCCCAGGATTTTATATATAACTGCCATGAGGTTCTTCGGACTATGGGTATTGTAGAGACCAATGGGGTCGACTTTGCCACCTTTCGTCTTTCTGGATCTACCAAGACTTGGTGGAGGGACTATTGTTTAGCCAGACCAATAGGGTCGCCATCTCTGACATGGGACCAATTTACAGAGTTGTTTTTAGAGAAGTTTCTCCCAGTTACTCAGCGAGAGGCTCTTCGTAGGCAATTCGAGCGCCTCCAGCAGGGCTCTATGATAGTCACTCAGTACGAGACCCGTTTCATTGATCTAGCTCGCCATGTTATTGTTATACTCCCCACCGAGAGAGAGCGGGTGCAGAGTTTTATTGAAGGTTTGATTCAGCTGATTCATCTCCAGATGGATATGGGAGTCGTGAGTGAGATCAATTTTCAGGAGGCGGCCAATGCGGCCCGCCGAGTTGAGATGGCTCTGTCACAGAGAGGTGGTCATGGGTCGGATAAGAGGCCCCATCACTTAGGAAAATTCAGTGGTACCTCGTCTGGAGGTAGACACTCTTATGGTAGAGGCCATCTTCCTAGGCCTTTTCAGTCAGCCCTCCAAGTCTCTCATGTTACTTCAGATGGTAGTGGTTCTCAGTCACAGTATTCTGATCAACAGTCTTTTAGTGCACCACGTTCTCCCATCAATGCACCACCACTTCAGAGTTTTTGGGGAGGACATACAGGTTGACAAGGTCAGTAGTCTCAGCAGTCGAGGGCTTGTTACGGTTGTGGTGACCCGAGTCACATTATCAGATTTTACCCTCGAGCTTTAGGTAGTTCCCAGCAGCAGGGTCCTCGCCCCATGATTCAGGCACTAGGTGTTCCATAGCCTACCCAGCCAGCTAGAGGCGGGGGTAGAGGTCATAGAGGTAGAGGTTGAGATCATAGAGGTGGAGCTCGGACTGCCAAAGGTAGAGGCCAGCCAGCAGTCGATCATCCTAGGGATATGGTTCAGGGAGGTGGGGTCCAACCCCGGTGTTATGCTCTTCCAGCCAGGCCAGAGGCTGAGTCTTCAGATGCAGTTATTACAGGTACTATTCTGGTCTGTGATAGGGATGCTTCAGTGCTATTCAACCCTCGGTCTACGTATTCGTATATGTCATCCTATTTTGCACCGTACTTGGTTATGCCTAGTGATGGCTTGGGTGTTCCTGTATATGTATCTACACTGGTGGGTGATTGTATAGTGGTCGACCGAGTTCATCATTCCTGTGTGGTAGTGTTTGAGGGTCTTGAGACCCGTGTTGATTTATTGCTCTTTGACATGGTGGGTTTCAACATTGTATTAGGGATGGACAAGTTATCACCCTATCACGCTATATTGGACTGCCATGCCAAGACTGTGACCTTAGCGTTGCCAGATTTGTCCCGTTTAGAGTGGAGAGGGACCCCAGGTCATACCACGCACAGTGTTATCTCATATATGAAGGCTCGACGCATGGTTGAAAGGGGTGTTTAGCTTATCTGGCGTATGTTCGCGACTCCAGCACAGAGATCCCTTCTATTTATTCTGTACCTATTATTCGGGAGTTCCCCGAGGTTTTCCTTTCATACCTACCGGGTATGCCGCCCGACATGGATATTGATTTTTATATTGATCTGGCTCCGGGCACGTAACCTATTTTTATCCCGCCGTATTGCATGGCCCCACCGAAGTTGAAAGAGTTAAAGGGTTAGTTGCAGGATTTGCTTGAGAAGGGTTTCATTAGACCTAGCGTCTCACCTTGGGGTGTGCCGATATTATTTGTGAAGAAAAAGGATGGTTCGATGAGGATGTGCATTGATTACCGGCATATGAACAAAGTGACTATAAAGAATAAGTATGCCCTACCGAGGATTGATGATTTGTTCGACCAGCTTCAGGGTGCCAGGGTATTTTCATGGATCGACTTGAGATCTGGGCATCTAGCTACCACCAGTTGAGGATTAGGGCATCCGATGTCCCTAAGACACCTTTCCGTACTCGGTATGGGCATTACGAGTTCTTGGTTATGTCGTTTGGATTGACCAATTCCCCAGCAACATTCATGGAGTTGATGAACCGAGTATTCGGGCTATATTTGGACATGTTCGTGATAGTCTTTATTGATGATATTTTGGTATACTCTCACAGCTGGGAGGAGCATGAGCAGCACCTTAGAGTGGTTCTTCAGACTTTGAGGGATTGTCAGTTGTACGCCAAGTTCTCAAAGTGTGAGTTCTGGCTGAGTTCAGTAGCATTTTTGGGTCATGTTGTTTCAGCTGAGGGTATTTAGGTGGACCCGAAGAAGATAGAGGTAGTCAAGAACTGGCCTAGACCAGCTTCAGCAACAGATATTCGGAGTTTCCTCAGATTAGCAGGCTACTACCGTCGGTTTGTGGAGGGGTTTTCATCTATGCAGCCCCGATGACCAGGTTGACCCAGAAGGGTGCCCGGTTTAAATGGTCGGACGAGTGCGAGACAAGCTTTCAGAAGCTCAAGACAGCTCTAACTACAACACCGGTGTTGGTTTTTCCCACAGGATCTGGGCCTTATACAGTTTATTGTGATGCTTTCCGTATTGGGCTTGGTGCAGTATTGATGCAGGATGGAAAGGTTATTCCCTATGCTTTGAGGCAATTGAATATTCATGAGAAGAACTATCCAGTGCATGATTTAGAGTTGGCAGCTATTTTTCACGCCTTGAAGATTTTGAGGCACTATTTGTATGGCGTGGCATGTGAGGTGTTCACTGACCACAAGAGTCTTCAGTACTTGTTCAAGCAGAAGGAGTTGAATTTGAGGCAGAGGAGGTAGTTGGAGTTATTGAAGGATTATGATGTCACTATTTTATATCATCCAGGGAAGGCCAATGTAGTGGCTGACGCTTTGAGCAGGAAGTCAGCCAGCACGGGCAGTCTTGCTTATATTCCAGTCAGTCAGAGGTCGTTTGTTTTGGATGTTCAGGATTTAGCCAATCAGTTCATGAGACTGGATAATTCTGATCCCAGTCGTATGTCAGCTTACACGGTCGCTCGTTCTTCATTATTGGAGCATATCCGTGATCGACAGTTTGATGATCCTTATTTATCTGTCCTTAGAGTCACAGTGCAGTGAGGAGGTGCCAAGCAGGTTACTTTAGATTCGGATCGAGTTTTGAGATTGCAGGGGCGAGTTTGTGTGCCCAATGTGGATGGGCTTTGAGAGTTGATTTTAGCGGAGGCCCATAGCTCTAGGTACTCTATTCACCCGGGCGTCGCGAAGATGTATCAGGATTTGCGGCAGCAATATTGGTGGTGTAGGATGAAGAAGGATATCGTGGCGTATGTAGCTCGTTGTTTGAATTGTCAGCAGGTTAAGTACGAGCATCAGAGGCCTGGTGGTTTACATCAGAGGATTGAGCTTCCTAGTGGAAATGGGAGCGGATTACCATGGATTTTGTTACTGGACTTCCGTTAACTCAGAAGAAGTTTGTTGCGATATGGGTTATTGTTGATATGCTGACCAAGTCAGCACACTTTATTCTTGTAGCAGTCTCCTATTCTTCTGAGAGATTCGCCGAGATTTATATTCGGGAGATTGTTCGCCTTCATGGTGTGCCCATTTCTATCATTTCGGATCAGGGTACGCAGTTTACCTCACGCTTCTGGAGAGCAGTTCAGCGAGAGTTGGGCACACGGGTAGACTTGAGCGCAGCATTTCACCCCCAGATGGACGGTCAGTCCGAGCGAACTATTCAGATTTTGGAGGATATGCTCCGAGCTTGTGTTATTGATTTTGGAGGTCCGTGGGATCAGTCTTGCCTTTGGCGGAATTTACTTACAACAATATCTACCAGTCGAGCATCCAGATGGCTCCTTATGAGGCCTTATATGGTCGGTCGTCGGTTGGATTATTTGAGTCGGGAGAGGCTTGGTTGATAGGTACAGATTTGATTCAGGAGGCCTTGGACAAGGTCAAGATCATTCAGGAGAGGCTCCGTTCATCTCAGTCTAAGCAGAAGAGTTATGCAGATCGCAAGGTTTGAGCGGGTGTTGCTCCGTGTGTCGCCTATGAAGGGCGTGATGAGATTTGGGAAGAAAGGCAAGCTTAGCCCTAGGTACATTGGCCCGTTTAAGATTCTTGATTGAGTTGGAGAGGTGTCCTATAGACTTGCGTTGCCGCCTAGCTTATCAGCCGTGCATCCAGTTTTCCATGTATCTATGCTTCAGAGGTATCACGGCAATCCTACCTATGTGTTAGACTTCAGTACTGTCCAGTTGGACAAGGACTTATCCTATAAAGAGGAGCCGATAGCTATTCTAGACCGGCAGTTTCGTCAGTTGAGATCCAAGAGTTTTCCTTCTGTTCATGTTCAGTGGAGAGGTCATCCTCCTGAGGCATCGACCGGGGAGTCCGAGTCTGATATGCGGAGCCGTTATCCCCATCTTTTTCTCGACTCAGGTACTTCTTTCTTCTGTCCGTTCGAGGATGAACGTTTGTTTTAGAGGTGGAGAATGTGATGACCCAATGGGTAATCACCTGTATACCTACACACTATATACTTCTGAGGCCGTAAAAACCTCGCTTGGGGCTGCCTCGATTTGTGTGCGCAATCCGGGCGCGTAGCCGGAAAGTTTAAATATGAAATTTGTGAAAAAAAGATAACAGATCTTGGTATTTAAATTGATTAAGTTTGACTTTGGTCAACGTTTTGGGAAAATGGACACGAACTCGTGATTCGACGGTCCCGGAGGGTCCGTAGGAAAATATGGGACTTGGGTGTATCCCCGGAATCAAATTTCGAGGTCCCAGGTCCGCGAAATGAATTTTTTTTATGTGAAATTATTTTCTTAAAATAATTAAGTAAATTGGAAAATGAATTTGATTAAAATACTGTGGTATTGGGCTCGTATTTTGGTTCTGACGTTCATTTTAAGTCTTATATGTGGTTTAAGCAATTGCTGTAAAGTTTGGTTGAATTTGGACGTCATTTGACGTGTTTTGAACTAGAAACTCTAAACTTGATGTTTTATGGAAATTGGAAGGAAATCATGAGTCTTGAGGCCTAACTTTGTGATTTATGATGTCGTTTGGGCGATTTGATCGCACGGATGAGTCCGTAGTATGTTTTTGAGTTTATATGTATGCTCGGTTTGGAGCCCCGAGGGCTCGGGTGAGTTTTGAGTAGGTCCCGGGAGGTCTTAGGCTAGAAATATCAGATGGTTGCAGGTTCAGGGAGTTGCAGGCCCCCAACGCGCCCGCGATCGATTCCGCGCGGTCAACGCTGGAAGCGGGTGCATTATTGTACGTTCCGCGTGGCTAGGTTCAGAGGACCATTGGATCAAGTCGACCAGCGCGGCCGCGTGACTAATCAGTGCGGTCCGCACTGGGAGATTCAAAGAGGGGGATTTTGCTCCATTCCTCCAGCGCGGCCGCGCACCAAATCAGTGCGGTTCGCGCTGGGTGGGTTCAGAGAGGGTCATTTCCAGTCCCTCAGCGCGGCTATGAGCACGTGATTTTTGCCCTAAGCAAATTATTCCAAAATTTTAAATAAAAACAATTTCTTTATAATTTTACAATTTTTGTAATTGTTGCATTTTGTTTGTGCATTTTAATTCATACGAAAAATACAAAAATATATGTTACATTTAGGATTTAATTTCATATTTTAGTATTAATTAGGGTTAATTTGTTTTAGAATAAATATGAAGAAAATAACAAAAATAGTTCATTGTGAATTCATCGTGAAATAGATTTTAAATTGAATTAGTTTAACTTTGGAATATTAGGACTTTATTTTAAATTTTTTTGCACATTTATAAAATTAGAAAAATAAAAAAAAATACAAAATGAAAAAAAAAACAAAAATAAAAGGAAACAATTTGAAAAGAAAAAAAAAGCAAAAAACAAGAGAATTGCAAAAGGAAAAGGGTTGGGTCAATTAATAAATACTAGCCCAAAGCAAAATCAATTCCAGCCCAAAGACCCATGATCCAAACCTTTCCACCCGGTCCAATTCGTTAAACCACAAAACGATATCGTTCCGTCGTCCATTAATCACAGCCATTAACTCTCCCTGATCCAACGGCCCAGAACCCTCCCCCTATTTTACATATTAATGTCTGAACCAAATCAATTAACCCTAAGATACAATCGTCTTCCTCGTACCTTTGTAACGCCGCCAGAAGTTGCCGCCGGCGGTGAACGTTACCACCTTCAAACCACCCCAAATTAACACCCCGTGATCCTCTCTTCTCCTTCATCTCAAATCTACAAACAGCTCCGTTCAAAACCCAGCCCAATTCCTCGAATCTTCGTCGGAAGGTTTTCCGGCCAAGACACTACATCGCCCAAACCGGTCCAAATTCACACCACAGACGCCTTTCCATATTCTCTTTCTATATCTGGCCATAGTTTCACTCAAATCCCGGCCAAAAGGTTCGAATCTTCAATTTAAGTTTTCCTCCAGGACAACACTTTTCCCAAACTCACCCAAATTAACACCCTAGCTCTCTCTCCCCTTCCCCTATCCAAATCCCTGGTTAATTTCTCTCAAACCCGCCCAGAATGACTCGAATAATTGATCAAAGGTTGGCAAGAAACCCTAATTTACCAAATTGGTAACACACAGTCCCCCCAATCTCCTTGTGAAGAATCTACCCTTTGCGAGTTTCGAATATCACCAAGCACGCTCATTTTTTAATCAAAGAAGCGGTATGAATGTCCGAGTCAAGCCGTGAGTCTTCATTTTTGTCTTTTCATATTCCTTCTTCTTCTTCTGACTGAGACAATGAATGCATCTCTTAATCTTGTTATTAGTGTTGCTTTTGTTTAATTTCAGTACTGATTTGATTCTCTTTAGTTTAGTTTTATTTTATTCTGATTGTTGTTTTGTTCTGTTAGTTTAAATGTTAAATGTCAGTCTAATTAGTTAAAGCAATCAATTGTTAGTTTAATTAGATTTCCTGTTAATACCGGTGTATTTGCTCTCTTTTGATGATAATAATCTGCTCGTTTGGCTGTAATTTGATTGGGATTAGTTGAGGTTCTAATAACTGATTTTATGTTAGTTGTTAGTTTAGTGGTTGATTGGTTAATCTTGTTTGATCGATGGTTTGGTAATATTGATGTTTTAGAGTTGTTAAACCTGTTTGGATATAGTTGATTAATTAGTATGGTAGCCAATTGATTGTTGTTTAGTTAAAAGATAGCTAGTAAGTAATTTTAGGGTATGCAAAGGGCAGTTTAGGTATTCCTAATAAGGTAGAATGTTGTGGCTGAAACTAGAATGCTCTAGAATAGGACCTTAGTCACAATTTTAGAAGTTTAACGGTAGTGACTTGAGACACAAGTCAAGAAATAGAGGTTTAAATGGAAATAAAAAGAGGGACTGTTTTGAAAAGTTAAAATCTGGGAACTCCCTCATTTGTGCCTATAAAAAGGGGCATTCCCATGCCTTGTGGTGGGTTTTTGGAGACCCCTGGAAATTCCCAGAGTTCCCAGCCATCAAAATTCCCTCCCAAAGCTATTTTTCTTCAATTTTCAGATCTGGTTTTGAAATTCAACCTCAAAAACCAAAAAAAGCAATAGAAAATTTCCAGAAAACTTCAAAAAAAATCAGAACATTGTTCTATTGATGAAGCCTTAGGTTAATCTCGACTTTCATTCACCAATTCACATATTCTAGTGCAATTTTATAGTGTTTTGAAGATTCAGAGATTTGCTAAGCTTGGTTTCGAGTAATTTTTGGTTTATTTGGTGATGATGTGGTTAGATATATTGGTTTCATCTATTTTTTTAAAGCATTTTTGGACTGCGAACTGTTTATGGGGTCTTTGAGGATCCATTTCTGGGCTGGTTATTGTTGTTCCTGTTGCTGTGCTGCAGTAAAATCACTGACCTCCTCTTCTTCTCATTGCAATTCTAATTCCAGGTACACTTCCTATGTTCATTGAGATGTAGACTCCCAGCTTGTGAAAGTGAAATGAAATGGAAGCCTGTTCAAGCTTAATTGTCGTTTGTTTCAGCTTAAATGCCTTGTCATATTTTGATTAATTGGGATGTATAAATGGACTAAGGATTGTTTTGTATTAGTTAGACTATTACTTGTTACATTTCGAACGTGAGTGCTCTTTTGAGTTCGAAAACTAGTTGCAATCAGCTTCATGATTAGATTAATGAAATCATTACGTAGCCTTAGTTGATTTCCTGTCAGCATCTTCATAACTTCATTCAAAAATGACTCAAAGACGTGGAAGAACTTTGGTAATTTGTTCTCATTTCAGTCTTCAATTAAAATAGCATTTGGTTGAATTTTTTGAACTAATTTGAGATCCAGTAGGATGAAGGTTCAAATTCAGAGTAGTTGCCTATTGGAGTTTGTATGTTAATTAGGAAGTATTGCGTATTACAAGTGCAAGCACATATAAATCTACTAGTTTAAGTGTTAAAGCTAAATTGGAGTGTTAACACAATTGTTTATCTTTTAAAAATCATAATGACTTAGTTGTCCCTTTGAATGATTTGAGTGTCAAAATTGGTGGCAATATAGGTACTGACCATCAGTAGTAAAGCGTTTCAATTTAAACTTCATTGCTAGGCCCACTTTAGTGCATTCTCGCGTATTTGGACTGCTTTGAGGCCCAGTCTGCCAAATCCCTGAACAACGAGATTAGGGCTGCTGGTTGAAAATTCCTTTATTGGATTAAGTTTGAAGCCTAAAAATGCCAAAGGTAGGGATTTATATTAAGATCACTGATTAAATTTATAACATAGGTTTTGGGCCTCCTAGTTAAGTAGCATGCTTGAGTTAAGAGGTTTGCCTCTTGCTCAAGTGTGGACTTGAACTTGAGGCCCAAATTCCTTGATCACTTTAAATTATAACAATTGATAACATTGATTAATTAGGATTCTTTAGAGAGAAAAATTAAAATGGAAAATTATAGCTTGCTCTAGGATGGCCTTTAAATAAAAATGAGACGAGCCTCGCCGAACAAAACACATAAATCGCGGGGCCCTCATTAATTGCTCATATCAAATTATTTAGAATTCAAGCGTGCCGTTTAGTGAATTTCACGGCCGCCCGCAAATATAATAACACGCTAGCCACTTTAGGCGCGTTTTTAATTAATTTACCTTCTTAAATACAGGTATGCATTTCATGCAATCCAAATCCAAATCCCAAAACGTTGAATGAAATGTGTTCAGGATTGCAGGTGTATTTCATATGGCGTAACCCAAAGACACGTTTTAGACGGCGTTCAACTTTCTGTTAAAATTTTGAATAAAAGCGGTTAAAAGTTAAAATTTGCACATAGGTTCAACATGTAATAATATCAGATAAATAAGCTAAACACGACAGTTGAGCGACCGTGCTAGAACCACGGAACCCGGGAATGCCTAACACCTTCTCTCGGGTTGACAGAATTCCTTACTCGGATTTCTAGTTCGCAACTGTAATACAGAGTCAAACCCTTTCCTCGATTCGGGATTCAAATCGGTGACTTGGGACACCATAAATCTCCCAAGTTGCGACTCTGATTCTCTTAATAAACGAATCCCGTTTCGATTTTCCTTTAATTGGAAAAATTCCTTCTGTTATACCCTTCACGGTGTGTAGTAGCGGAAAAAGGAGGTGTGACAGCTCTGGCGACTCCGTTGGGGACTATACCCAGAATTTCGGTTCAGGGTTCAAGAATTCGAGCTCAGTTAAATTGTTGTATTTGGCTTTATTTGATTTTTCTACATGTTCTGTGCTATATGTGCTAAGTGTTTTGCCGCTTTTATATTTGTTGAAACTGTACATATAAACTGTCACGAATCCCTTTCTCTTTCTGAGTCTTCTACATCATGGAGAAGGGTGAACTTCGTGTAGCTTCTCTTCTGTTTAGAGTCTTTCCCAATTTAGAAAGCGGATTGGATAAGTTGCAAAGCCGGCGGAGCTTCTGTATCCCCGGTACGCTGCCTCCCCCTCGGCTCGAGTTGTCCGCTCAGGTAAGCCAGGTCTAGACCAATAAACCTAGGGATTAAACCTAGAAGAACAATAAACTCATGTCGGATCCCTAGTAGGACGTTTGTTTGCATCATGTGCATTTGACTTAGGGGCTCAACACAGGGGTTGGGTCCATCTAGGACAGGTGACCTGAATTGAAATGACCATCCTGATGCATCTTACGTGTTACTTGCGCATCTATTTGCATGGCTTCGCATGTTGACCGGCTTGTATACAATGGGTAAAAATTTTTAAAAAATAGCAGTGTTAGGACTAAGTGAGGGTAATCATTTGTTTGAAAAGAAAAACCAATACCCAACTAGTGCCGAAATGCTGCCGGATTTTCGAAAAATGAAAAAGAGAAAAAGGAAATTTGAAATTAGAAAGAAAGATGGCTGTTCAAAATAGCTTTGATTTTGGCCAGTCAGCCCGAACTACGCTGGTTTGATTCTCACCGGATGTGAGATACGTAGGCAACCCTCATCGGGTCCAACCACCCCTTTTGCAAAAATAGCCAAAAATACCAAATTTTAATTTTTATACAATAAGTCGGCTGACGCCATTCTTGTTTAAAAATAAGCCGAATGTCCCCAAAAGGGCGCCGGAAGGCTGTTTTGCAAGAACAGCCACTCTGAGTCATTTTAAAATGTTTTGCGGGCACAGCCTTAAAATCTCCTCCTCGGAAGCGCTGAGAGGCCGTATCTGCAAAACCAAGTCTTTATTTTTCTTAAACAAAGTATTTTTGTTTTTGTTTTCTTAAATAAAATTTTGCAAAAATAGCCACTTTTCCCCCTTAGTCATTAAATCCCTCTAAATAAATGTGTAGGATGAATTCAAACAACATCGAAACCTTCTCAGTCCTGAGCGAGATACCCCTAAAGCTCCATATGTGGTGGGACGACCTAGGAACCGGAAGTAAAGAAACAGTGGTAAAAATTTTGGGCGGCCTTGTGGGACTCATGAACATAAAGCCGAGAAAGGATATTGTTGAGGCATTGATACCGTTCTGTGACCCGACGTAATGTCTTTTGATTCTCAGATTTTGAACTCACACCGACATTAGAAGAGATGGCAGGGTATGCAAGCCTTAACGGGAACCTGAGAAGTAGATATCCCTTAGCACCAAGCCCGGTCACACTCCACAGATTCTTAGATTTGTTAAACATCAATCGGGATATCCAAGACCCGTATCTAGCAGAAGGGTGTTGCACTTTGCACTTCCTCTATCATCGGTATGGAAACCCAAAAAGCTTTGAAGAGCCCAACACCGGCCTAACTCACGCTGGAAACAAAGACAAATGGGAGGCCCGGTGGGGGTTAGCATTCATGGTGGCTTTTCTAGAAATTGTGGTTTGCCCAAGGAAAGACGGTCACATAGACCTCGGGCTAGTAGGGATGTTGGATGTGGCTACGAAGAAACCTACTAGTACGGTGGTTCCTTTGATCGTAGCAGAGATGTATCGCGCTTTAACCAAATGCCGAGAGGGCGAGAAATTCTTTCAGGGATGTAATCTCTTACTGCAAATGTGGATTCAAGAGCATCTATGTCATCGTACGGGGTATATGAATTTTGGGTTAACAGGGCTTAGTTGTATCAATGAATTTGAAACCCGGGTCACAGGCATTGAATTTCCTGAGGGTGCTGAGGCCTGGTTGTCATGCTTGAGATCGTTGACCACACATAAGATTGAGTGGGCTTATGGGTGGCTCCCCGCTACTGAAGCCGTCTACATGTCAGCAGAGGTCCCCTATATCCTTCTTATGGGTATCCGAAGCATACAGCCTTACGCTCCTTACCGGGTTTTGCGACAACTTGGGAGATTCCAGATAGTGCAAAATGATGAAGACCTGAGTGTCGGTTCCTCGAGCCTGAAGGCAATTCCTGAAGGCTGCAATTCCTGAAGGCAAAATCCGAAAGATATGGAATGAGTGCCGGTTCCTCGAGCCTAAAACCATAATACTGGACCAAGCTAGAGGCGAGGTAGATCCCAAGTATCTGACGTGGTTCGACAAAAGATTCCAAATCCCAGAGAGACCCGCTAAAAGACAACACGTGCAGCAATTTACTGATGGGGTCCAGGTTCAATGGGATTGGCAAGCAAAAGAAAAGGAGTACCGAGCTAGAATAGGACAGTTGGAGAAGCAGGTCCGGGACCTCCAATTTGACAAGAGTGTACAGGCTGCAGCCGATGAGGGTGATAAAAAGAAATTAGCTCAAGAGAACGAAGCACTCAAAGCCCAAATTAAACAAATGAAAATAGATGCCAGTAACCAAGAAAGAAGTCCATCTGATGAAAGGTTGATCAAAGGGTTAAGGAGACAAATCTCGGACTGCCAAGAAGAATTAGAAAAGTCTGAGGGAAACATGGCAAGGCTTCAGGCACAGTGGGCCAAGAAGACTGCAGAAAGAGCCTAGTTCATACAACAATTGAAGAGAGATTACGAGGGAACCATCGCCAACATGAGGAGGAAAACGAATACTCTAGAAGAAAAAGCGGCCCGGCGAGATAAAGAATTTTAGGCCGAGAGGGGCCGTTGTTATGAGTTGATCGCCGAGATGCAAAGGGAAATAAAATTGCTACAATACCTTCACCTCCAGGATTCCCAGGTACTAGAAGCCCGTACCCAACAGATAAGCCGGCTTCTCCAAGAAAAGGGCCAAATCAGGGAAAGGATCCAAAGCATTGCACACCATATCGTCAAGAGATGCCAGGACGGTGAACGGATGAGTCGTACCACTTTCTTTGCGTCAGTGATGATATTTGTTCGACAGATCATGAAGGATTTGGAGCAATTGCAAAGGGGTCTTGCGCGCAGGCCCACGGAGATGCCGAATGATGCCCCGCGGGTCCCAGGGTTTAAAGCTTTGAAGCACTCCTAGGTTAAGTCGAGTCTGTATTTTGTTTTGTACTTTATTTCTTTTGGAAATGAAAAACAAATAATCTGGTAGTTTTGTAATCACGGTTGTCATTAATGAAAATTCGAAAATTCGCAAAAAATTGTTCTTTATTTATTGCATTTAATTTTACACTAATTGGCAAAAACTACACTTGATCCGATTCGGGCACGGTCACGATACATAGGCAATTTCCATAGGACCCGACCATAGCCATATGAAAAGAAAATGCAGTAAGAATAAAAAGCCAAAAGAAAAGAAGAGCAGAAAATTAAAAGAAAACAGGAGAGGACAAGAAAACAAAGAAACAATGGCAAAACAAAAAAAACAAAAAAAGGCAAGAATAAAAGAAAGAAGTCACAGTTGGGAATAAATAAAGCTGGGATGATGCAAGCAGTCAAGCAAATGCATACTAGAAACCTCTAACTGCCTAGGTGCATTCATTCCCCAAACATGTGGTTATCAATTTGTTAATGCCCTAACCGCTAACAACGTTGTTGTTGATGATGAGTTAGGCAAGTGGTTCAAGTTGACTGGCATTCTGGCAACCCACCCATACAACAACCGTTCTAAAGATAAGTCAAAAATGGTCAACCAAGAGTTAGAAGCAAGCATCGTCGACCCATCTAGTGAGGAAGAAGTTGTGGATGTCAAAGCCATGAAAGAGGAGATGTATAAGTTGAAGCAACAGATGGCCGAAATGTACCAGGCTTGGGAAAAGGGACACCCACTACCAGCTTACCTTGCTAACCCTACCTACATCCCACCATTAGCTCAGCCACAAGATCCTACTACAGTTAATTCCTCTCCAGCCTACCCTGCTTACCAGCAATACTACGCAACTACTTCCCAAACACCACCACCCAAACAAATCCCATGTCCTCCACCTCCAACCACTCCCGTGTTTGTGGCTCCTCCACCCACCATATTATAGAGATCTTCTAGTGAACCCCTGTTTCAAACCCCAGGATACCCACTATTACCCACCGGAACCCACCTTCAAACCACCAGAACCATATCCTTACACTCCCCGTCTTGATATCTCAGCTAAAGAAGAGAAGCCTCCTAAAAACCCTGAACAGGAAGAAATGATACGAAAGGTGAAAAGCTTGGAACAATCGTTCAGAAATATGCAAGGTCTAGGAGGACAAGTGAGTGTCGCTTACAAAGACTTGTGTTTGTTTCCTGACGTCCAATTGCCTGCGGGATTCAAGTTACCAAAGTTTTATCTGTATGACGGACATGGTGACCCAGTAGCCCATTTGCGGGGATTTTGCAGCAAGATGAGAGGCGCTGGGGGAAGGGATGAGTTATTAATGGCATACTTTAGTCAAAGTCTCAGTGGTGCTGCTTTGGAATGGTACACACGGCAAGATCACGCTCGATGGTACACCTAGGATGATTTGGCCCGGGCATTCGCAGGCCATTTTCAGTACAACTTAGAGATTGTTCCGGACCGGCTGTCATTGACCAAAATTGAGAAGAAGCCAGGGGAAAGCTTCAGAGATTACGGTTTTCGGTGGAGAGAACAGGCCGCCAGAGTTGATCCTCCAATGAAGGAAGGCGAAATGGTCGACTATTTTCTGCAGGCTTTGGAGCCTACTTATTACGGTCATCTGGTATCGGCAGTTGGGAAAACTTTCAACGAGGTAGTAAAAATGGGAAGTATGGTGGAAGAGGGTCTCAAGACTAACAAAATTATGAGCTATTCAGCGATTAAAGCAACTACCCAGGCCATCCAAAGTGGCACTAGAGGGGCGTTGGGAAAGAAGAAAAAGGAAGATGTTGCAGTAATAGAATCAAGAGCTTGGTCCAGGGGTCCATCACCATATTACCACCAACCACGCCCCCATCCCCAAACCTACCCACACAACCTATACGGCCCGCCACAACACTACTATCCACCTCCCACCCCCCATTTCTCCGTCCACCACGCCCAAACAAACCCTCAACCTCAGATGCTATGGCATGCACCCAGCCCACAAAATACCTACCATACTCAAAACACATATCCACCTCCGAGAGCCTACAAAAACCCCCACTGGACCCGGTTTTCGACCCAACCTTGCTTCCAAGAATGACATGCTGCAGAAGAAGAAAACTTTCACACCATTGGGAGAATCTTACACCAGCTTATACCACAGATTGAGACACTTGGGCATGTTAAGTCCGATTGAACCCAAAATACCAAATCCTCCTCCAAGGAACCTGGACCATTCGGTGAATTGTGAGTATTGCTCGGGTGCCCCAAGGCATGATACAGAGAAGTGCTGGCATTTGAAAACAGCCATCCACGAGCTCATTGATACCCGCCGAATTGAAGTGCAGGCTCCAAAGACACCGAACATCACTCAGAATCCATTACCAACCTATCATGAGACTCATATGATTGAGTTAGTGCAAAAAGGGGAATCTAAGAAGCTGTCAAAAACCGTAATGATGATCAAAGCCAGTGAGGCTAGGTCCCATGAGAAACCAACCATTGGGGAAGAACTGATCACGGAAGGAGGGACAGTTAGGAAATCGGTGGGGGTGATAAAGAAGGAGCCGCTGAACAGTAATGCAGTAAAACAAAAACCAGTCAAAGTGATGGTATCAGGAGCAGTTGCCAAGCCCGTTGTAATCGTGAAAGGGGCCCACACGGAGCCGGTTATCATTAAACCAGTGACTCAGTTGCCCATAGTCAGTGAAAAGGTCGTCCCATGGAATTACGGCCAAGTGACTGTGACATACAAAGGGAAGGAAGTTAAAGAAGAAGTTTGTGAAACCCATCGGCTGACTCTTTCAGGGAGATGCTTTGCCCCGGAAGAGCTGAGAAATGTTAAAGCAGCCAAAGACAATCCATCACCAGTAAAAAGGGTCGTAACTGAAGAAGAGGCTGAAGAATTCTTAAAGAAAATGAAGGCGCAAGATTATTCCATTGTAGAACAGTTGAGGAAAACCCCGGCGCAGATTTCATTGTTGTCTCTATTGATTCATTCAGACGAGCATCGCCAGGCGTTGATGAAGATTCTGAATGAAGCTCATGTTCCGGATAAGATCTCTGTGAATCATCTGGAGAAAATAGCGAACAAGATTTTCGAGGTTAACAGGGTTACATTTTCTGATGATGAGTTGCCTTTGGAAGGTACTGAGCATAATAGGGAACTTTACCTCACAGTGAAGTGTGAAGACTCTGTGGTTACTCGAGTGTTGATTAACAATGGGTCTAGTGCAAACATTTGCCCTCTCTCCACTCTGGAAAAGTTAAAAGTGGACAGTGAGAGAATCCACAAGAATACTGTCTGCGTACGAGGATTTGATGGAGGAGGAAAGGACACGGTTGGGGATATCATGTTAGAACTGACAATAGGACTAGTTGAATTCACAATGGAGTTCCAAGTGCTCGACGTGGTTGTTTCTTACAATCTCTTATTGGGTCGGCCCTGGATTCATACCGCAAAAGTTATGCCTTCTACCTTGCATCAGATGCTCAAATTCGAACGGGACCGATAGGAAATTGTTGTGCATGGAGAGGATAGTTCATGTAATACCATTATGCCTTTCGATGAAGCTGAGGACGACAAAGGTCCATGGGTTTACAAGTCTTGGACACAGTGTCAGTTACCGAAATTCCGGAAGGAGAATGTATTCCTAGGCCCAGAGTAGTTGTTGCATCTGTCATGGTGGCTTCAGAAATGATAAAGAATGGATTTTTACCTGGAAAAGGCTTGGGTGACTTGTTATAGGGCATCATACAGCCGGTATCTCTTCCTGGAAACTTGGATACTTTCGGGTTAGGCTTTAAGCCCAGTACTGCTGACATAAGGCGAGATAAGCAGATGAAAAAGAGAACATGGACCCTTCCAAAACCCATACCCCACCTATCCCGTTCCTTTGTCCGGCCTTGTACTAAGAGACGCCAAGTAATGTCAATGCTTAATTCTGTGATGATGGAACCCGACAAGGAGCTGATGGAAAGGTTTGACAAGCTATTTGATGAGGTGAATATGGTAGAGGGAGGCGAAGGTCCAAGCAAAGCAGATGTGCAGTTCGTGGGGACCCGCGCAAAGCTAAATAATTAGAAAGCTACTCCCCTTCCTACCCGGAGGGAGTCGTGGTAGTTAGTTTTGATTTTCCTTTCAGTTTAATCTGGATTATTTCCAAGGTTGTAATTCGGATGCTATGTTCCATCCGTTTGGATGAGTTAAACCTAGTTATCTTACAATTTTAATGAAATGCGATTTCCTTTCTTTTTCATTCCTGATAGCCTTTATTTTGTCTTTCTTTTCTTTCTTGTACAGTCCCTTTTATGCTGGCATCACTGGTGTGTCATGCATGCGGAGTCTTCGGCCTAGTCTTGATTACCAATCTAACTCCGAAATAATAATACAAGAAATTGTGTGATGACGAGATGGAATATGATGATGAGGAAGCCTTTGAAGAAATCAGTAAAGAATTAAGTCAATTTGAGGAAAACCCCAAACCTAATATGAACGACACAGAGGCAATCAATTTAGGGGATCAGGAGAATGTACGGGAAACAAAAATAAGTTTTCATTTGGAGCCTCCGCTCAGAGAGGAGATAATTAAGGCGCTGCTTGAGTACAAAGATGTTTTTGCGTGGTCATATGATGATATGCCGGGTTTAATTACCAATTTGGTGGTCCACAAATTGCCCACCGACCCAGCATGCCCTCCTGTCAAGCAGAAACTGAGGAAATTCAAAACAGATATTAGTGTGAAAATCAAAGAAGAGGTCACCAAGCAGATTGATGCAAAGGTCATTCGGGTCACTCGGTATCCCACTTGGTTAGATAATGTTGTGCCTGTGCCAAAGAAGGATGGAAAGACCCGAGAGTGCGTTGATTACTATGATCTCAATAAATCGAGTCCAAAAGATAACTTCCTACTGCCAAACATCCATATATTGATTGATAATTGTGCCAAACATGAGATTGGTTCCTTCGTGGATTGTTATGCGGGCTATCACCAGATTTTAATGGATGAGGAGGATGCGGAAAAGATGGCATTTATCACGCCTTGGGGGACGTATTGTTATAGAGTCATGCCATTTGTGTTGAAGAACGTAGGGGCAACATATATGAGGGAAATGACCACCATGTTCCATGATATGATACATCGGGAAATTGAAGTCTATGTAGACAACGTGATTATAAAGTCGAGAAAGCAGTGTGACCATGTCAAAGACCTGAGGAAATTTTTTCAGAGGCTCCGCAGGTACAACCTCAAACTCAATCCAGCGAAGTGCGCATTTGGAGTCCCGTCAGGGAAGCTATTGGGGTTCGTAGTAAGTCGATGTGGTATTGAGTTAGAACCGTCCAAAATCAAAGCCATTCAGGAGTTACCACCGCCAAAAAGCAAGAAAGAGGTGATGAGTTTGCTCGGCAGGTTGAATTATATCAGCAGGTTCATTGCCCAGCTCACGACAACTTGCGAGCCTATCTTCAAGCTGCTAAAGAAAGATGCTGCGGTCAGATGGACGGATGAATGTCAGGCATCATTCGACAGGATTAAGGAGTATTTGGCCAGTCCACATGTGTTGGTTCAACCAGAGCCGGGAAGAACCTTGATCCTTTATCTGACAGTTTTGGATAACTCTTTTGGTTGTGTACTAGGACAGCATGACGTCACGGGAAAGAAAGAGCAGGCGATTTACTACCTCAGCAAGAAGTTCACATCTTATGAGGTAAAATACACTCAGCTTGAGAGGACGTGTTGTGCTTTAACCTGGGTAGCACATAAACTAAAACATTACTTGTCATCATATACCACCTATCTCATCTCGTGGTTGGACCCACTGAAGTACATTTTTCAGAAGCCCATGCCCACATGGAGGCTTGCGAAGTGGCAAATCTTGCTCACGGAATTTGATATTGTCTACGTGACCCGTACTGCGATGAAAGCGCAAGCAGTGACTGATCATTTAGCCGAGAACCCAGTTGATAATGAATATGAACCTTTGAAGACATACTTCCCTGATGAGGAGACAATGCATATCGAGGAATCAGAATAAGACGAAAAACTAGGGTGGAAGTTGTTCTTTGATGGGGCTGCCAATACCAAAGGCGTTGGGATAGGAGCGGTACTTATTTCTGAGACAGGGCAACACTACCCTGTTACAGCTCAACTTCACTTCTACTACACCAATAACATGGCTGAATACGAGGCATGTATCTTGGGTTTGAGATTGGCTATAGACATGGGTGTCCAGGAAATCTTGGTCATGGGCGACTCGGATCTTCTAGTGCATCAGATTCAGTTAGAATAGGTGACGCGAGACTTAAAGCTCATACCGTACCAGCAGTGTTTGCATGAGCTTTGTCAACGGTTTCAGTCGATAGACTTCAGGCATATCCCAAGGATTCATAATGAAGTTGCTGATGCTTTGGCCACTTTGGCATCGATGTTGCATCACCCAGATAAGGTGTACGTGGACCCATTACAGATTCAGGTCCAAGATAAGCACGCCTATTGTAACATGGTGGAAGAGGAGCTTGATGGTGAGCCGTGGTTTCATGATATCAAAGAATACCTCAGGATGGGAGTATATCCGGCACAGGCCACAGGGGATCAAAAGAGAGCCATTAGACGCTTAGCAAACGGATTTTTCTTCAGTGGGGGAGTATTGTACAAAAGAACTCCAGATCTTGGTTTACTGAGGTGCATGGATGCTAAACAGGCCACAACTATCATGACCGAGGTACATGCGGGAGTCTGTGGACCTCATATGAGTGGATATGTGTTGGCCAAGAAGATTATTCGAGCATGATATTATTGGTTCACTATGGAGCGGGATTGTATCAGTTTCGTGCACAAGTGTCATCAGTGCCAAGTACACGGAGATTTGATTCATTCTCCACCATCTGAATTGCACATAATGTCGGGACCATGGCCCTTCGTTGCTTGGGGAATGGATGTCATTGGACCAATCGAGCCAGCGGCGTCGAATGGGCACATGTTTATTCTGGTAGCTATTGATTATTTCACTAAGTGGGTTGAGGCAAAAACTTTCAAATCGGTGACCAAGAAGGCAATGGTTGATTTTGTACATTCGAATATCATTTGTCAATTCGGAGTCCCGAAGGTAATTATCACAGACAATGGGGCCAATCTCAATAGCCATCTGATGGCGGAGACATGTCAGCAGTTTAAGATCACGCACCGCAATTCCACCTCATATCGTCCTAAGACTAATGGAGCAGTCGAGGCAGCTAACAAGAACATCAAGAAGATACTTCAGAAAATGGTGGAAGGGTCCAGGCAATGGCATGAGAAGTTACCTTTTGCCCTGTTAGGCTATCGCACTACTGTTCGCACTTCAGTAGGGGCGACTCCTTATTCATTGGTATACGGCACGGAAGCAGTAATACCCGCAGAGTTTGAAATACCATCCCTTCGGATTATCGCCGAGGCGGAAATTGACGATGCCGAATGGGTCAAGGTCAGATTGGAGCAACTGAGCTTGATTGATAAAAAGAGATTGGCAGCTGTATATCACGGACAATTGTACTAATAGAGAATGGCAAGAGAATATAATAAGAAAGTGCGTCCACGGAAGTTTGAAGTAGGGCAATTGGTATTGAGGCGTATCTTACCTCATTGGGCCGAAGCAAAAGGAAAGTTCGCCCCCAACTGGCAGGGGCCATTTGTTGTAACCCGAGTATTGTCCAATGGTGCATTATATCTGACAGATGTGGAAGGGAAATGCGTAGAAATGGCTATCAACTCTGATGCAGTCAAGCGATACTATGTATGATTTCTTTATCTAAGTGCACCTAATTGTATTTGGCATGTTTTGAGATTGAAATGACGAAGTCATTTTGTTCTGCTATCCAAACACTTTATCCTTTGTTATCCCTTTAAGCCTTATTCTATTTTCTTTCGTACCCCTCTTTCGGAATCAATAATAAACGCAAAACCCGAACGGGAAAAGTAAGTGGAGAAACAAGAGAAAAACAGTGAAAAACAAAACAAAAAAAAAAAAAAGAANAAAAAAAAAAAAAAGGAAAAAAAAAAAAAAAAAAAAAAAAAAGAAAAGAAAAGAAAAAAAAAAGAAAAAAAGAGAGAAAAGAAAAGAAAAGAGAATGAAAAGAAAAAAAGGTAAAGTGAAAAATGAAAGATCGCAGCAGCAAAGTAATTTTATGATCTGAACTACGTTTGACTTAATCCCGAAAGGGTACGTAGGCAGCCTCTCTGAGGTTCAATCATACCAAAACAAAACTCCAAAGGTCCCCAAGAAAGGAACTGGGGCAGAAGTCGTGATAGTTGTAAGAAAAGCTGATTCCGAAAGTTGTAATATTAAACCTGTGATTGAACTATTTTGAGCCTCTACACCCTTCTTTCTAAACCCCATCCAAAAGCCCGCATTACGGTACAAAGAAAGACCTTCCGATCAGTCTTCAAGAAATGCTAATGCGAGCAGGTGAAGTGATTTATGTTGGGGGCAACACTCTGGTACCAGGCGAGAAATCAAAATGAGGGAGTCTTATTGGTGAAAACCCTCACGGGCACCATAAGGTGACGGGAGCTGAGAGAAATTAAAATGAGAGAGTCTTATTGGTGAAAACCCTCACGGGCACCGTAAGGCGAAAGTGAGTTTTCAGATGGGCAAATGAAACAAGTCTGTGGTTGAAAGTTGTTCAAAACATGGCAAGACGAGCAAGGTTTGGGTTTTGATGAAAGTCTGGAACAGCAAATGGAGCAATTGAAAGTTGATTGGTTGGACGTACTAGGCTGGTTAATCCAAAATGCATGGCATGATCAATGGTACCGGCAGTTACACTCAGATAAGTCCCATCCTCTTCTTTTCATTACAAATCATCCGTTTTCAGAGTCTTTTTATCCTAAACCTTTGAGGTCATTGCATTTCATTTTTTTTAGGTCTGTCTGTAAGATGTTTCAGTGTCCGTTCCGTTCAAAAACAAAAGAAGAATGTCAAGGCTAACTACCAGCTTCCCAGTTGTACGACACAACAGGATTGGAACATATCAAAAGGAAGTAAGGCATAAAGGACCAATGGAAGTCCCATCAGTAGGTTAATGAGATAACTATGGGGGAGAAGCAAAGTTTCAAAAGAGGGGTCCGAAACACAAAACATCAATACGGGATAAAATATTTAGGACATCAAAGTCGGAGGTTGAAAGTCAGTCAGGAAGCCGAGGCGCTTCGAAGCAAGTCCAAGAAAATAAGTTGGAACAGAGTTGAAAGCAGGAGCATACCCAACAAGAATGCCAGCAGCTAACCACCATTTTATATTAACAAGTCCGTTTTGATTGAAACAGGGGCAAGAAATTTTCTTTGTTTGTTCATTTTTTTGCAATCAGGAGCCCACCCGGAGAACAAGGGAATATTTTTCAATCTTCAGCAATCAGGCGCCCACCTGAAGAATAAGGGAATTACAAATTCAAATCTTAGCTTTCAATTTTTTATATGTGACAACATGTTGTACCCAGCCACCAAACCAGGGCAGAAAATTGTATTTGTTTGTTTATTTTGTTGCAAGCAGGCGCCCACCTGGAGAACAAGGGAATACTTTTCGAGTTCAGTAATTAGGAGCCCACCTGGAGAACAAAGGAATACTTTTCAAGATTCAGTAATCAGGCGCCCACCTGAAGAACAAGGGAAGTATAAATTCAAATTTTAGCTTTCAATTTTTAATATTTGATAACATGATGTACCCAGTTACCAAACTGGGGCAGAATATTTCCTTTGTTTGTTTATTTTGCTGCAATCAGGCGCCCACCTAGAGAACAAGGGAATACGTTTCCAGTTCAGCAATCAGGAGCCCACCTGGAGAATAAGGGAATACATTTAGAGTTTTAGCAGTCAGGCGCCCACCTAGAAAACAAGGGAAGTACAATTCAAATCTTAGCTTTTAATTTTGATATTGGATAACATGATGTGCCCAGTCACCAAACTGGGGCAGAATTTTTTCTTTGTTTGTTTATTTTGTTGCAGCCAGGAGCCCACCTGGAGAACAAGGGAATACTTTTTAAATTCAGCAATCAGAAGCCCGCCTGGAGAATAAAGGCACACATTTCAAATTTAGCAGTCAAGCATCGCTCGGAGGAATGGAAAAACATCTCTTATCACAATGCAAGGTAACGACACAAGAATTCCAGCGGAAGAATACAAGTTCATGGAAGTACAAGAGCAAGTTTAGCTAGTTTAGCTTCTTTTTATCTTTGACAAGGTATAATAAGGGAGGTCAGCAAGCAGTAGCAGCAGTAAGCGCAATGAAATCACAGCTCCTGGCAGTCCCAGCTACCAGACACTCCCCAACTACACTGACCCGATTCCTGTTTAGCCCAGGATATGTAGGCAGCCTCTGAAGCAGGGTGCAGTCAGCTCTTTCAAAAATGCTTCACACGAAATATGCAAACGGGCAAAAATCGCTCGTTTCCGCTCACTTGTCTTTGCATGAAAACTCTTCGTGTTTCCAGGCAAAGAGAGGCAGTTGTTAGCACGTGATTTTTGCCCTAAGCAAATTATTCCAAAATTTCAGATAAAAATAATTTCTTTATTATTTTACAATTTTTGTAATTGTTGCATTTTGTTTGTGCATTTTAATTCATACGAAAAATACAAAAATATATGTTACATTTAGGATTTAATTTCATATTTTAGTATTAATTAGGGTTAATTTGTTTTAGAATAAATATGAAGAAAATAACAAAAATAGTTCACTTTTTAATTATTTTAATTGTGAATTCATCGTGAAATATATTTTAAATTGAATTAGTTTAACTTTGGAATATTATGACTTTATTTTATTTTATTTTTTGTAAATTTATAAAATTAGAAAAATAAAACAAAAATACAAAATGAAAAAAAAAACAAAAAGAAAAGGAAACAATTTGAAAAGAAAGAAAGCAAAAAACAAGAGAATTGCAAAAGGGGAAGGGCTGGGTCAATTAATAAATACCAGCCCAAAGCAAAATCAATTCCAGCCCAAAGACCCATGATCCAAACCTTTCCACCTGGTCCAATTCGGTAAACCACAAAACGACGCCGTTCCGTCGTCCATTAATCACAGCCATTAACTCTCCCTGATCCAACGGCCCAGAACCCTCGCCCTATTTTACATATTAATGTCCGAACTAAATCAATTAACCCTAAGATACAGTCGTCTTCCTCGTACCTTTGTAACGCCGCCGGAAGTTGCCGACGACGGTGAACATTACCACCTTCAAACCACCCCAAATTAACACCCCTTGATCCTCTCTTCTCCTTCATCTCAAATATACAAACAGCTCCGTTCAAAACCCAGTCCAACTCCTTGAATCTTCATCGGAAGGTTTTCCGGCCAAGACACTACATCGCCCAAACCGGTCCAAATTCACACCACAGACGCCTTTCCATATCCTCTTTCCATATCTGGCCACAGTTTCACTCAAATCCCGGCCAAAAGGTTCGAATCTTCAATTTAAGTTTTCTGGCCAGGACAACACTTTTCCCAAACTCACCCAACTTAACACCCTAGGTCCCTCTACCCTTCCCCTATCCAAATCCCTGGTTAATTTCTCTCAAACCCGCCCAGGATGTCTCGAATAATTGATCAAAGGTATACCAGAAACCCTAATTTACCAAATTGGTAACACACAGTCCCCCCAACCTCCTTGTGAAGAATCTACCATTGGTGAGTTTCGAATATCACCAAGCACGCTTATTTTTGAATCAAAGAAGCTGTATGAATGTTCGAGTCAAGCCGTGAGTCTTCGTTTTCGTCTTTTCATGTTCCTTATTCTTCTTCTGACTAAGACAATGAATGCATCTCTGAATCTTGTTATTAGTGTTGCTTTTGTTTAATTTCAGTACTGATTTGATTCTCTTTAGTTTAATTTTATTTTAGTCTGATTGTTGTTTTGTTCTGTTAGTTTAAATGTTAAATGTAAGTCTAATTAGTTAAAGCAATCAATTGTTAGTTTAATTAGATTTCCTGTTAATACCGGTGTATTTGCTCTCTTTTGATGATAATAATCTGCTCGTTTGGCTGTAATTTGATTGGGATTAGTTGAGGTTCTAATAACTGATTTTATGTTAGTTGTTAGTTTAGTGGTTGATTGGTTAATCTTGTTTGATCTATGGTTTGGTAATATTGATGTTTTAGAGTTGTTAAACCTGTTTGGATATAGCTGATTAATTAGTATGGTAGCCAATTGATTGTTGTTTAGTTAAAAGATAGCTAGTAAGTAATTTTAGGGTATGCAAAGGGCAGTTTAGGTATTCCTAATAAGGTAGAATGTTGTGGCTGAAACTAGAATACTCTAGAATAGGACCTTAGTCACAATTTTAGAAGTTTAAGGGTAGTGACTTGAGACACAAGTCAAGAAATAGAGGTTTAAATGGAAATAAAAAGAGGGATTGTTTTGAAAAGTTAAAATCTGGAAACTCCCTCATTTGTGCCTATAAAAAGGGGCATTACCATGCCTTGTGGGGAGTTTTTGGAGACCCATGGAAATTCCCAGAGTTCCCAGCCATCAAAATTCCCTCCCAAAGCTATTTTTCTTCAATTTTCAGATCTGATTTAGAAATTCAACCTCAAAAACCAAAAAAAGCAATAGAAAATCTCCAGAAAACTTTAACAAAAATCAGAACATTGTTCCATTGATGAAGCCTTAGGTTAATCTCGACTTTCAGTCACCAATTCACATATTCTAGTGCAGTTTTATGGTGTTTTGAAGATTCAGAGATTTGCTAAGCTTGGTTTCGACTAATTTTTGGTTTATTTGGTGATGTTGTGGTTAGATATATTGGTTTCATATGTTTTTTAAAGTATTTTTGGATTGCGAACTATTTCTGGGGTCTTTGAGGATCCATTTCTGGGCTGGTTATTGTTGTTCCTGTTACTGTGGTGCAGTAAAATCACTGACCTCCTCTTCTTCTCATTGAAATTCTAATTCCAGGTACACTTCCTATGTTCATTGAGATGTAGACTCCCAGCTTGTGAAAATGGAATGAAATGGAAGCATGTTCAAGCTTAATTGTCGTTTGTTTCAGCTTAAATGCCTTGTCATATTTTGATTAATTGGGATGTATAAATGGATTAAGGACTGTTTTGTATTAGTTAGACTATTACTTGTTACATTTTGAACGTGAATGCTATTTTGAGTTCGAAAACTAGTTGCAATTAGCTTCATGATTAGATTAATGAAATCATTACGTAGCCTTAGTTGATTTCCTGTCATCATCTTCATAACTTCATTCAAAAATGACTCAAAGACGTGGAAGAACTTTGCTAATCTGTTCTCATTTCAGTCTTCAATTAAAATAGCATTTGGTTGAAATTTTTGAACTGATTTGAGATCCAGTAGGACGAAGGTTCAAATTCAGAGTAGTTGCCTATTGGAGTTTGTATGTTAATTAGGAAGTATTGCGTATTATAAGTGCAAGCACATATAAATATGCTAGTTTAAGTGTTAAAGCTAAATTGGAGTGTTAACACATTTGTTTATCTTTTAAAAATCATAATGGCTTAGTTGTCCCTTTGAACGATTTGAGTGTCAAAATTGGTGGCAATATAGGTATTGACCATTAGTAGTAAAGCGTTTCAATTTAAACTTCGTTGCAAGGCCCACTTTAGTGCATTCTCGCATATTTGGACTGGCTTGAGGCCCAGTCTGCCCAATCCCTGAACAACGAGATTAGGGTTGCTGGTTGAAAATTCCTTTATTGGGTTAAGTTTGAATCCTAAAAATGCCGGACGTAGGGATTTATATTAAGATCACGGATTAAATTTATAACATAGGTTTTGGGCCTCCTAGTTAAGTACCATGCTTGAGTTAAGAGATTTGCCTCTTGCTCAATGTGTGGACTTGAACTTGAGGCCCAAATTCCTTGATCACTTTAAATAATAGCAATTGATATCATTGATTAATTAGGATTCTTTAGAGACAAAAATTAAAATGGAAAATTATAGCTTGCTCTAGGATGGCCTTTAAATAAAAATGAGACGAGCCTCGCCGAACAAAACACATAAATCGCGGGGCCCTCATTAATTGCTCATATCAAATTATTTAGAATTCAAGCGTGCCGTTTAGTGAATTTCACGGCTGCCCGCAAATATAATAACACGCTAGCCACTTTAGGCGCATTTTTAATTAATTTACTTTCTTAAATACAGGTGTGCATTTTATGCAACCCAAATCCAAATCCCAAAACGTTGAATAAAATGTGTTCAGGATTGCGGGTGTATTTCATATGGTGTAACCCAAAGACATGTTTTAGACGACGTTCAACTTTCTGTTAAAATTTTGAATAAAAGCGGTTAAAAGTTAAAATTTGCACATAGGTTCAACATGTAATAAAATCAGATAAATAAGCTAAACACGATAGTTGAGCGACCGTGGTAGAACCACGGAACCCAGGAATACCTAACACCTTCTCCCCGGTTAACAGAATTCCTTACTCGGATTTTTGGTTCGCGACTGTAATACAGAGTCAAACCCTTTCCTCGATTCGGGATTCAAATCGGTGACTTGGGACACCATAAATCTCCCAAGTGGCGACTTTGAATCTCTTAATAAACAAATTCCGTTTTGATTGTCCTTTAATTGGAAAAACTCCTTTTGTTATACCCTTCACGGGGTGTAGTAGCGAAAAAAGGAGGTGTGACAGCGGCCGCAGAGCACTTTTGCGCGGTCCACTCTGAGCCTCCAGTAGGGTATAAAAGGTCGGAATTTTCAGTCATTTTTCACTTTTTCAAAACCCAAAACACAAGAGGCGATTTTCCAAACGATTCTTCTTCTTCAAAACGATTGGTAAGTGATTTCAAACTTATTTTCTTTACTCCTTAACATCTTTAAACATAATTTCAACTTCAAAACAAAGGTTTTAGTGGGAAAATTTGGGAATTTAGGGTAGAACTAGGTTTTCTAAAATTGTGGGTGTTGGACCTCAATTCAAGGTCTGATTCCAAAATAACTTATACATTTGAGTTCATGGGGGAATGGGTAATCGGGTTTTGGTTCGAACCTCGGGTTTTGACCATGTGGGCCCGGGGGTATTTTTGACCTTTTGGGGTAAATTGATGAAAAAACTATAATTAGTCATCGGGTTTGATTTGTTTAGCACATATTGATAACATGAAGTCCTTATTGCATAGATTTGGTCGAGTTGGAGCCGAATTCGAGGGGGAAAGAAATTATTGAGGATTGAATTGTCCGTTGAAGTTTGAGGTAAGTGTTTTGTTTAACCCTAGCTTGAGGAAATCAGATTTGAGCCTTGTTTGCTATTTGCTAAATGATCGAGTACGATGTATAGCCATAGCGACGAGTATCTATACATTTGTGTCTAGTATGACCGTGAGTCCTTAAAGGGTGATTATCATGATTTTGTTGTGAATTCCATGTTAATTGAGGATTTCTATATATTGTAAAGAACATGTGAAAAACATTATGATCATTTGATTTTCGTGGTGTATTGGCTCGGTTGTAATACGAATTGAAAAGGTATCTGAGATTATAAAATTCTCGGGAGCATTCGCTCAAGTGATGAAGTGAGATGTGAAGTAAGAAATGAAAGAAAGCTAATGAGTTATTGGTTATTCCCTTGTCGGGATGTTTTGTTGTTTGGTAGATTTTTCTCCCTTGCCGGGATATTGAAATTGTTGCTATTGTTCCCTTGCCGGGATTCCTATTTTTGTTTATCTATTCCCTCGCCCCATTGTTTGTGATTGTTGTTTGGGTGAGGACGGGTGATAAAGCATGAAGGGTGATGTCGTGCACGATTGTGATATGTATACTAATGCACGAAGGAACATTCCGTGCCATGATATGATTACTAATGCACGAAGGAACATTCTGTGCCATGATATGAGTGTTTATGCACGAAGGATCATTCCGTGCCATCATTTTGTGAGGTAAAGGACGAAGGGTGATACCGTGTACTTTATATGATTATTTTGGTGAGAACGAGAGTAAAAGCACGAAGGATAGTGCCGTGCAACTGTTGATTTCCTACTCTTGTTGATATTGTAGTTGTACTATTTCATTCCTTATTTATTGATTTTATACCTGAACTGTTACAGCCCCTACAACATGCTCCCCTCCCTCTTGACTGGTTAGTTTCTGTATACCTTTATATTGCATACATATGTATTGAACTGCACAGGTTTGTTTGGTAGTCCGGTCTAGCCTACTTCGCCGAGGTTAGGCCAGGCACTTACCAACACATGAGGTCGGTTGTGCTAATTCTACACTTTGTGCATCTTTTTGCACAGATCACGGTGCCGGAGCATCTTTTAGACAGCACTAGTATATTTGGGAGTTGACTTCAGTCCAGTGACACCGAGGTAGTCTTACTGATGTCCGCAGGCCCGAAGTTTCTTCTATCTTTACTTTAGTTTGTTATCCTTTGTACCGGAACAAACAGAACTGTGTTTTTATTCAGACATTGTATTTAGCATTCTCTAGATGTTCGTGAGTTTGTGACTTCAGTTCTTAGGTAGAGTTGTATTGGACTTCCGCATTGCTTTCAGTTTATTTATATTTAAGACTTTCGCTTTTCTATTAAATGATTCGTTGTTTTTAATAATGTCGAGGTTTGCTAAAAGAGGTAATAAATAATTTTCTTGCCTAGCTCCTAATAGTAGGCGTCATCACGACTTCCGAGGGTGGGAAATCCTTGTCGTGATAGGTGGACACTTTGGAGGAATTCGGACAGCAGCAAAAGTGTTGGAATTGGGTTTATATTGGCCAACTATGTTCAAAGATGCCCAAACTTGGGACAAAAGTTGCAATGAATGCCAAAGGACAGGCAATATATATCGCCGACACGAGATGCCAATGACCACAATTCAAGAGGTTGAGGTTTTTGACATGTGGGGGATCAACTTTATAGGGCCGTTTGTTAGCTCGTATGGGAACAAATATATATTGGTAGAGATTGAAGTGGGTCGAAGCGGTGGCTCTCCCAACCAATGATGCAAAAGGGGTAACACGCTTTCTAAAGAAAAACATCTTCACACGTTTTGGCACCCCAAGAGCAATAATTAGTGATGCTGGAACCCATTATTGCAATAGAGCGTTCGTAAGGTTGTTGGAAAAATATGGAGTTCATCATAAAGTGACCACCCTTATCACCCACAGTCGAGCGGACAAGTTGAAGTGTCAAATAGGAAGATTAAAAGTGTCCTTACAAAAATAATGAATGTAACAAGGACATATTGGGCGAAGAAGCTGGATGATGCATTGTGGGCGTACCATACAGCATTCAAAACTCCAATTGGTATGTCACCATACAAGTTGGTGTTTGGAAAGGCATGCCACATTCCGGTAGAGCTCGAACAAAAAGCACTTCGGGCATTGCAGCAGTTGAATTTGGATATGGAGACAGTAGGCACCAGCAGAGTCACTAGGCTACATGAGCTCGAGGAATTCAGGTTCCAGGCATTTGAGAGTGCTAGATTATACAAAGAAAGGATGAAATTAATGCATGATAAGCACATATAATATCGAAACTTCAAATCTGAAGATCTAGTATTGTTATACAACTCAAGATTGAGATTGTTTCCGGGTAAGTTGAAGTCCCGATGGTCAGGACACTTCAGGTGCAAATGTTCTTAACTGGAGCTGTTGAGATTGAATCAGAAGATGGGACGAATAAGTTCACAGTAAATGGGCAACGATTGAAACATTACCTTGGAATGGCATAAGAGAAAGGGGATAGAGAGATAATGACATTGGAAGAGCCCCAATATGCTAATGAGGAGTGATGACCCAAGCATGCATCGTGCCGCGACACTAAATTCCCCCCTTAATATCCCTAAACATCCTCTCCCCTCCCTTACTCTCCCTTCATCTCTCTCTCTCTCTCTCTAACCCTAACATCTTCTCTCCTCTCTTCTTCTTCACCTCTCTCCCACATAAACCCATCTACCCTAACCTCCATTCATCTCACCCTCTCCTACATCCAAGTATGGCAAGCTTCTCTCTCTCTTATCTTGTATTTTTGTCTTAGTTTTTATGTTATTTCCTTATTTTAATTGTGTAGTATTTCTATTAGATTTTTTTCTTTTGATTTTCATTTTGCTTAGTAATGGGTTATGTGCGCAATGTTGTAGAGAGGTGTGTGCACATTGTTGTAGAGAAGTGTGTGTTTGTGTGGGTAAGACTAATTGTTGTGGGGTGGAATGGTGAAGTACAAATTGTTATTTTGGGGAAGAATTGATGTTTCCATGAGGGCTAAATGTGTTAGGATAGTGCCTTACTCACAAGGTTCTTGTGGAATTTTCCCAATGGAGTTCAAAGGGCTAATGTGGCCTTGGTAGTGGTGAAGTCTGAGTACCCACCCAAGGTTCACACAACTCAAACCCTCACTGATAGGAGCCTCTATTTGTTTTGGCAGGTACAATGCATCCATCTAGGAAGAGACGCACCACTAGGTCCTCAGCTAGTGGACCGGGCAGCTCTTCTAGAGCTAGGGGTCAAGCTAGTGTGGCCCAGTTTAACCGCGCTAGGTTTGTCTCCAAACCAGCTGAGGACCGGTATAATGCCAAGGCATCCAAGAAATTGTTACCTGAAGTACATATTGACTAGCAAGCCTTGCAAACGGAATGCCTAGTATCTTTATAGAGTTGAGGAGGTGTCAGCTAGACATCTTGTTTGATGAACTAGAGGAAGTGAATGTACTAATAGTTAGGTAATTCTATGCGAACTACCCGGAGCATGTCAATGGGGTGGTTACAGTATGCAACGCCCGTGTAGATGTGTCACTTGAGGCCACCCGCCGAGTGTACCGGCTGCCAGTTTTCATGGGGAAACAGATAATTATCTTGCTTATCTCCACCCAAATGTCTATTGGTCACGGATTCTTGAGAAGATATATGTGCCAGACAGAGAGTATATATAGATAAAGCACCGGATCACACTAAAATCCCAGTCTCTCAATTGGGAGGCTAAGTGTTGGCTCACAATTATCAACAGTCGGTTGATGCCTTCCAGCAACACTACCGATGTCAATCAACCACGAGCAGCAGCTATCTACAAATTATGACCCACCAGAATCTTGATGTCACCAAGATCCTTCATGATGAAATATTCATCCGCTCCCCTAAAGTACTCAAGGGGTTTTACTTCCCCTCTCTGGTTACCAAGCTGTGCCGTAATGCACGAGTCCCTGAAAATCCCAGAGTAGATGGGAAATTGCCAGTGAAAGCCCCATTTCGGGCTACCAAGATCATAGTGGGAAGGGAGCCGGTAGTGGTAGTTGATGATGATGATGAAGCTGATGAGGATGCTGAGGACACTGCTATCCCACCACCATCGAGAGCTGATGAGACGGGCCCATTACTGGCCCGCCGAAGTACCCGCATGACATCCTTGGAGTAAGAAATGGCTGGTCCTCCGCACTTCTGTCACCGACCTGGGCATGTGAGTTGACTCAACAGGCCAAGTTAGAGAAAAAGATCATGGGCTGGCTTCGGGCACTAGGATGAGCATGTCACCTTGATCCCATCACTGTATCCGATCAGGATTGAGCTTTAGGGAAGTTCCCTTACCTTACTCTGCTTTATAATTGTTGACATGGGGACATGCCAAAGTTTTAAGTGTGGGGTGGGGGATGGTTGTTGTTGTAAGAATTGTATAACTTTGTATGGTGTTGTTTTGTTGTTTGGTATTATTGGGTTATGTTAGTTAAATTCGACTTGGCCCAAAGAAGGACACCTCTCGACGGGTCTCTTGAGGGACATAAGTCGAACAAAAAAAAGATTTTCATTTGATTAGGTAGTGTATCAATTTCCCCTTATTTTTTCTTTAGGCCACGGTTCTTTTCCAAGGATTTCTATTTAAACAGGGTGTAGTTAGTTTTTTTTTCTTTTTCATTTTAGAAAGTCTTGGGAGAGAAATGGAAATAGGGACCCTTAACTCTATGGTACCTTGAATAAGACTGATTTAGTGTGACACCTAGACTCTTTAGTTGACTCAAAGAAGGCCTTAAATTGTGCGTCCCTGAATGGCTCAAGTACTTAGAACGGAGTGTCTGATGATCCTAACTGAATTGATTCATGTGCCGTGTGTGAGTGAGGTTCTCTATATTCTGTATTGACATTCAATGCCTAGAACTTTCCACGTGTGTGTGTGCAAAGCGAAATGGTAGCCTTGTTTGGTCTGAAAAGTGATAAAGGCATTTTTTTGTTTAACCCTTCCATGTATGCTTGTTCCCACCTAAATGTATACACCCTAGTCAACCCCGTTGAACTTGTAGGCCTATTTTTCTTGGCAACCACATTACAAGCCTAATCCGAGTTTGAATAGCCTATCTTGTTGAACCTTATCACCTCGTAGAAGCACTCAAAGTATAACGAAGATGGAAAAATATAAGTGTAGGGTGGATGGTTGGGTTGTTATGTGGAATTAAGGGGACAAAAAGAAAAAGTGCACTGGTTGATAAACAATTTGAGAGGCCACCAGAAAAAAAATAAAAAAATGAAAAAAAAATAGAAGCATCAAAGCGGTGGCAGCTATTAAAAGAAAAAGTGTGCTTAAGAAGAAAAAGAATGGATTAACACAGTAATGTAATGGTGGAAGGAAGGTGTGATAAAGTAAAGAGTTTAAAAATACACAATGTAGTGGAGTGCTTAGGGAGGTGTAGTCACTATACCTAAATGTATCCTACATGTCCCGCAACCAATATTACAACCAAATAAAGTCCTACTTGATTCTAGACCGAATGATCTCGATTAGTCGAGTATTACACTATGGACAAGCCTATAGTGTGTTGTTTGTGGCATAAGAATTTGTTCTGAGGGTAACTGAAATTTTGTATTTGAATTCCTCAGTATGTGATTTGTAAACGATATAATCCTCTCTTGTAGTGAGTAGGCACATGATTCTTGAAGGGAAGGTAAGTCTGGACCTCTGACTGAGAGTAGGAGAGTTGTTTAGGGGCATTGCGTGGCTAGAAAAGAGTCCACTCTTGAGGCGAAGAGGTTGCGTTAAAGTAGTCTATCCATGTGAACTATTCTTGGTATTGGGAGTAAGGAAGTGACCAAATGATGATTAGGCTTATAGAGTGTGGTTTGTTGCTAGAGGACTAGCAACGGTTTAAGTGTGAGGTGTTGATAATAGGCTATATAGATGTTATTTACACTCCAATTATGCCATGCTTTATTGTCGTTTTTAAGGCTAAATGATAAAAAAATACTATAACTGGTGTTCTTTTGCTTCGCAAGGACTAATCCAAGTTAGGAAGAGCCTATGGAGTGTTTTGGAGTCAAGAAGGTGGATAAAAAGCCAATCAAGAAGACCCCGAGCAAAAATAAGCAAGAAAGAGGCAACGAGGACTGGGCTTGAAGCCACCACGATCGCGGTCGACTGCGGCTGGACCGTGATAGGCTAAGGAAGCGAGGCAGAATGTTTGTTTTTCACCGCGTTCGCGCCACATTTTTCCGCAATCGTGGTGGACTGTGTAACTGACTAGAAATTTTGGGACTAAAGTGTAGATCGAGGAAAACTTATCACAACCCTTTATAAACTCAAAAAACTCGCCCAGGCAAGGTTTAAGTTTATTTTTAGATTGATTTGGAGGCTAGAACAAGTGTGAGAAGAGCAACCAATCATTAGAGTTTTTCTATCTTCTCTTTGTTATTTCAATTGCACATTATGAATATTTTTGTAGTTTATTCTTGCTTTGCTATGAGTAGCTAGACATCTAATCTAGGGTTGATTGAACCAATTGTTGGATGAAGTTTTGACTCAATTTTGTTATAATCGAGCAAGGTTTATTATATGTGTGAGCACGTGATNTTCTGTGGATTGTGTGTTATCTTTCTTTAGCATCTTGTATGTGTGTTTATTTGTTTGAACTAATTAAAAATACAAAAATACGTGTTGTATGCATTTTTAAATTAATTAACCATAAAGTGGTTAGAAGAGAAATTACAAAAATATGCATTATTCTCCGTTGTCATTGAGTAATTTAAAATGTGTAACTTGCATTAATTATTTATGTGTTAATTAATAGGTGTGTATTTT